>VUJU01001690.1:0-50644 GCA_009835225.1 Aphis craccivora
TAATGACTCGGGAATCAACTCGTACGTACCTCTTAATCACCCGGGAATTAACTCAACGGTATTGGTGCAGGTAAACAGATACCCGGGAATCAACTCGTACGCAGCCCTATAGATAGTTGTTAAGAAATATCACTAGAATAGTCGATTATTAAAAAGCAGATAGGTATATTTACCTATTATCAACAAACTAAAATTTGTTTATTCATTGTACTATACATATATATGAAAGTACTTATAAATGTATTAAGTATTAAATTACTACTATGCTGTAGAAAATAATACCTACCCTTTTGAAATAAGACCGTCTTTTTTCGGCGAATTGTCAAATAAATGATTTTTTTAATGTATTGAATTTGAAATCTAAAAAGTAGTTTCTGAGTTATTCTCTATAAGTTATAATCTATACTAGATATAAGTAAATAATAAATAATAAATTTAAAACCTATGAATCGTCAAATATAAAAAAATGTATGTTTATCGATTTATTACTTATATAATATCTATACATATTACATATAGTATTTAGTTAAGTTTTTTTTTTTTTTTAAAGCTATATTTTTAAGAATAAATTATTTATTCTGCACAATAAATATTTGTTAAATTACTTATACTAGCAACAATATACAATTTATGTTGGTAATCTGCAAAAGCTTTTTTTATCATTATATTTAATAAAATAAAACATTGTGGCTCAGCTATTATTGACACTATATTATAGGTATAGTAAATCACACTATATATTATTATAATTGACAACAATAAAACAAATAAAACAAATACCATTGAAAGTGCTCAGTGTGACACAACATTTTGATAACAAAAAAAAAAAAGAAAACTATTACAAAATGGTAAAAAAACTAAAAAATATATCGACAGGACAACACAATAAACTAGAGAGCAGAGGCGCATTTAGGATTTTGCTGCCCTGGGAACACATTTTTTTTTCACAACTGTTTAAATCAGTTTAAAAATAAAACCTTCCAGTTACATTTACTACCCTCCAAATAAGTGCTGCCGGACGATTGCCCCCCCCATGACCCCCCCACTAAATACACCACTGAGTGTGTGATAATTGATAACAAATGGGTGTAAACAATAAATAAGCACAGGTCTTTTATAGATTTATGTCTTACTTACACATTATATTATCAAATATATAACAACTTATTCCATGCTATTGCCTATTTGGAAGGAAATATATAGAAAGTTTTACTGCTAACTAAGTTCTCCATTTTTTCTCTCTCTCAATATATATATATATATTATATATAATATATGCGTACGTAAATAAATATATTAATATTTAATATTCCAATATTATAAAATATTATGATATTATGTATAGATTACTACTACAGTGTATAAATTATTTGGCAGTAAAATGTTAAACTGACCATTTGAAATCGTCCTGGAAACACGTGAAGGCATGATGTATATATACTCGTATATATATATATTATATATGTAATATGTATATATAGAGAGAGACCTAACCCACGTTTTGTTAGACATTTTGTAGAATAATGTTAGGGGTTGCTATCTTTTTTTTGTTCGTTTCACGTTCAACTCTGAGAATAATAGAGACTTCACAGGTTTATGCTGTACATATATGTATATCATATAAAAGGGACTGTATCCATTCAAACACACGTCTTGCAGATGTTCAGCGTTACATATTATGCTTTAATACACTTATCATTGTCCTTTGGAGTGTCGAATAAGAGCTGTTTACGGGCCGAACACGACCTGTGAGCCATAATTTTTACTTTGGAAACCCCGGCCCTGTTGTAGAGCAGTGTATAGCGTTTAAGACTCAAAGTTAGAAGATTTACTAAATATTGAAATTATCCATACATTTTTATTGAGTTTACATTATATTTATTGTTAATACCCTGCAGCACGCACCTATAGGTATATAACCTTATAAGTAAAATATATTATGTATTATATATGTATATAAATATATTGTAAACTCAATAAAAATGTAAGAATATTTTCAATATTTTGTAAATCTTCTAACTTTGTATCTTGAACGTTATAAACTGCTCTACAACAGGGCCGGGGTTTCCAAAGTCAAAACTATGGCTCACAGGTCGTGTTCGGCCCGTTAACAGCTCTTATTCGACACTCCAAAGGACAATGATAAGTGTATTAAAACATAATATGTAACGCTGAACATCTGCAAGATGTTTCTTTAAATGGATACAGTCCCTTTTATATGATATACATATATGTACAGCGTGGACCTGTGAAGTCTCTATTATTCTCAGAGTTGAACGTGAAACGAACAATAAAAACATAGCAACCCCTAACATTATTCTACAAAATGTCTAACAAAACGTGGGTTAGGTCTCTCTCTATATATACATATTACATATATAATATATATATATATGTATATATATATATATACGAGTATATATACATCATGCCTTCACGTGTTTCCAGGACGATTTCAAATGGTCAGTTTAACATTTTACTGCCAAATAATTTATACCCTGTAGTAGTAATCTGTACATAATATCATAATATTTTAATATATTAGAATATTAAATATTTATATATTTATTTACGTACACATATATTATATATAATTTATATATATATTGAGAGAGAGAAAAAAGGGAGAACTTAGTTAGCAGTAAACCTTACCGTATATTTCCTTCCAAATAGCATGGAATTAGTTATTATATACTTGATAATATAATGTGTAAGTAAGACATAAACCTATAAAAGACCTGTGCTTATTTATTGTTTATACCCATTAGTTATCACACACTCAGTGGCGTATTTTTAGGTACGTTTTTATTTAATGGAATGTATTATAAACAATCATAATTCCGAGTTCTATCTAGGTATGTATAGAGATGGAAAATTACCATTGATTATAGAATCGACCATTTTTTTTAAAATAACATTATAGGTATAGATTATCAACATAAGATTTATATTAATTAATGTGCTTATGGCCATTGGTCACCTTTGTGACGTTCTTGCGAAGTTGCTAAGAGCCCCACTTTCAAACGGATGTCGCAACTCGTAAGTCCATTTGCTCGAGCACGCGATGCGACGACTATGAGACGGCAGGTGAGACCCGACAGCTTCTGTTTCAATCCCGAAAAAGATATGGTATTGACAATGACTATATAGTAATGGGCATAATCAAGTAGGTATTTAAATGATTAGTAATGTTTTCATAAACTAGAGAATCTCTCGAAAAATTAATTTAAATTTAAATCAACGCTAATTTAGCGGGAGACTTTTCATGAAATGCTATTGATCATGACAATAATGTATTCTGACTTTCGGAGTGATAATATTATATTATATTACCGTTCTCGGATCTACCGTGATATCCGTATGACAAATTGGTTAATATTTTAGATCATATTATACTATAGGATATGGACATGGCAATAGCCTCTTTTGCCCACCTATCGCCTTTTTTAACAATTTGAAACACATATTAACGACGAGTTTCTTATTGAGATGCGTTATTCGCTGGTGCGCACTGCGTGAGCTTACTCATTGCTTAATTTTGTTTTATAAACAAAAACGTACCTAGTAATATAAGTTTCAGTTTTGTAGTAGAATTTCATACAAACCATGAATACTAATGTACGGAATTTGGATTAGGATTATTTATTAATTATAAATTTATAGCAGACCAATAATATTATAATAGGTAATAAATTTTCAATTACCTATTATTTAAACGAATGTTCTATAGGTACAGATAAACTAGTGTTAAGACTTAAGAATATACATTTATTAATGTAAAATTTAATACTTCCCACGTCTGTGTTTGACAAAAAAATAGTAAATGATTTTCTAGAAGGTTGGGCCCTCTAAAATTCCAGGATAGTAGGCCTTTACAGGCCCAGTCCACTCCACCGTACACTACCGCTAATAGATCGCTTATAAAAAACCTTAGATCGTATACAAATGATATGATGTATTTATGATCTGAGTAAAAAACCATTATTCAAATCACACTAATCACAGTGAAAAAAAAATACATCTGTACTCTGTTCGGCGAGAGAACGCTTCGCGGCCCGACCAAAATCGGGTTTTCTACGCGTTCCCAAACGTCATCCTGCCATAGGGAAACCGGTTTCGATAGCAAGGATGTGCAGGAAGATGCGCAGAATCGACGCGTTCTCTCGCTGGACAGAATATATCTAAATTTTCTCCACGTCGTCATTTAAATGACGTAAAATTCCCAAGGAGAATGCAATTGTTGAAATAAATATGCGACACGAATGCGCAGATATTATTACGATTCCTACAACTGTAACCGCGACCTCAACGAGACTCGTCGCTATATTGGGACATGGCTCCAGTCGTAGTATTTGATCTAATAATTATTCCACCGGCGTGTTCGGAGCAAGCGACATTCGGAGTAGTACACCCGTATCGGTTAGCAGCTGCAGCTGCTGTATTCAGACTTCGGAGCAATCGTGTTTCGCGGCAATAGCCGACAAAGGTTGGCTACACTGATTTCGTACCGAAAAGACGCGACTGGCGCCCGGGCGCTACAAGCATACACTACAGCTGCGGCGAAATAGTATGAGCCGCGCTTAGTGCGCATTGTCAGTTCGCCGCTACTAGCCAATCGCCGCTGTCTCTGTACTTGCTTACTGTATTCTCGCCGTTCTATAGCCACAACTCTCTACGACTAATACTATTTCAGTTTTTTCTTTTTTGTCACTCTGCGTACGACCAACTAGAGCCGCCCACGTCTCGTCGTGTATCAAACGACTCCCGGAACTCCACCGTCGACTCGTCATCGTGGTGGCGCGCACTACGGAACGTCCAACTGTTGCCGCCAATTGGTAACGGCCGAGCTAGCAGCACCAACAGTATTAGTGTTGTCGATAATCAATCGTTCTGCTCGCTACGCGTTTGTGTGTATGTATACCTATACATCATTACATTAACACTAAGTGGATATGCGATGTTTTACAGCTTAGTACGTGTTTAAACGTTCAAAACGCTCGTTTTCAGGTTGATTTCACGTCTCGTTGTCGTTTGCCGTTTACGCGCGTACACTCGTCGTCTGTCATCCGGTGATACGTGTATATTTTATGGGTGCCAAGATGAAGCTGGTCGACAATGTCGTGCGCAGCTTCCAGGTTGCTAAGGTGTTCCGCGAGAACACCGACAAGATCAACAGCTTCGACTTTTCGCCTGCCGGTGATTACATCATATCATGCAGCGAAGATGACCAGATCGTCATATACGACAGTCAGAAGGGCGAGCTGTCCAAGACTATCAACAGCAAGAAATATGGCGTCGATCTCATTCATTTCGCGCACACTAAGACTACTGCTATACACAGTTCGACCAAAGTCGATGATACTATCAGGTATGTGTCAAAAAACCAGGTATCTCCCTATAGTTTGTGCCTCGTATGCTTTAGTAGTCTTTTTGACCTATTTTTATGCTTTGGTTTAATTTATTTGGTAGTGGAGTAGTTAAATATTGTAATAATCGGTCAACACCAACAACGACTAAGTCTTGTCCGTAATGTTTCAATTTAAAAAATGACTTGGTATACAAAAGTTTTTAAAACAATTTTTGTCAAATATGAATTGTAAATGTACTGTTTAAGTATACACTATTGTAAAGACATATATTTTGAATGATAGTGATATACTGATGTATGCTGTACAGGTAGTAAAGTGACATAATAGAGTAGTCTAATGTAGAGTAAAACATTATAAATCATATATTCAAACTTACTTAATTTTTATCTAAGTATATTATTTTAAATAGTATGATTTAAATTATTAAAATTGGACATAAGTATCTGCAATGCTATTGATTTTAGTTGATAGTTTTTTAGGATGAAAAAAAAGTATAGTAAGTTCTCGTTTAATGTCGAGGTTAGGTTCCTAGAAAACACAACGTTAAAAGTGAAACACTTAATTATCATCTTTCTTATCATGATTCAATTCTCGATAACATGTTAAGCTAGTAGCAAGTAGTGAGTGTAAAACAATAATTATTAGAAATGCTTACCTACCACTCACGAGATTCAAAACATTTTATAATGTTAATTTTTGTTGAAAAGTTATAGCTTTTAGAATTTTTTTTAATATTTTCGACTAGAAGAATATTAATTATAGATTAACAGACATGTAACAGTAAAATAATACTTAATAGGTAGTAGGTAATATTATGTACGTACTACGTACACGAAAAGTGCTTAGTCGACAGCAATATTGTCATTAGTAACAACCATGGATTATATATACTAAGTATATATAATCAATGTAACAACATACTGACTATCAATAAAATGAAAATCGATTACAAAGTACATACAAGGGACGCCGCTTTATATGTATGATAAAAACGATAACAGTATTATCTGAAAAATATCGATAAAATTAAATTACTTATATACAAAATAATATATATGTAAAGGGCATACAATAACAATTTGATGAACATATGTATTACTATATCTATAATATGATCTTTCATTATAATTAATCATTTGTATTAATTTACCACTCATTAGGTACATTCAGTGGTGTCACGAGCTTATTTTTTTGGGGCTATTGCCCTAAACAATTTTAAGTGGGTACCTATGTAATTTTGTTAGATCGTAACAATATTTTTGTATTTAACAATCATTATAATATATTATTTTATTTAATATATATTTAATGTATAGATAGTAGGTATCAGTAGGTATTTTTATGGGCGAATGGGTGGGTAATTCAATGTTTGTCCCTGTGAAGAAAATGTTTGTGACGTCACTGGGTACGTTTCCATATCTATGACTTATGCTAATAAAATGCTGTTTGAGTTTGTTTCTATATTTCTAATATTGCTATAATTAGTGATAAAACTCGTGATCAAATGATTAAATTTATTATTAACCAAAATTATTTTAACTTTGGTAATTTTGCATACCCATATTATATAAGTACATAAAGGATTTAAGTGTATTAAATAGTTTATTTACCTTTTATGTTCTTTATTTTATGTACCTAATTATTCATTTCTTCCCCAATATTTATTGTGTTGTGAATGGTTGCAAAAGTTTACAGTGCTCCTCAGCCCTCGTGTGCTATGTATTATAATCTTAACAAATTTAATAAATCCCATTGACTATTTTTGACTTGTTATTAAATTGTATATACTAAACTACAAATATACATATATATATAATATATTTAAAATGAATACAGTTTCATTATTTTAATTTCACAAAAAACGATTGGTATATTCATACTTATCAGAGCACCCTAAATTTCATAATTTATTTTTATTTATCTTTCATATTTTTTCATTTCTGAAGTCTGAAAACCATGGTTTAAACTAAAATTAATTTTAGTTAAATAGCCCTTATTCATATATTTTAATTAACTATATCGTAGTGCAGCGGTTCTCTAACTGTACTCCGTGAGACTAATCTAGGGGCTCCGTGGGCACATCTGAATTAAGTACCTACATATATTATTTTAAGTTAAATTGTTACAAGTTACATTTATATTGTATAAAGTTTGTATATTAGTTAGTAATTTATTGAACCATATTTATTTGAGTTGTAAAATTGGTATTTCAAGTTTTTGGGGCTTTGCGAATTTTTTTTGCATATCAAGGGCTCCGTGAAAAAAAAAGTTTGAAGATCGCTGTCATAGTGCAATGATAAGCATGGCACATGAGTGTTTTTTTTCTGAACTTAAGATAAATAAATGTATGATTAAACAATAAAACTAGACAATTATGTAAATATGCTTAACTGGTAATTTTGTAGATTTTCAACTTGGGTAGTATTAGTAGTATTAAAACAATATTTTATTTTACAAATACCTACATAAATACAAATATTTTTAACTATCACACTTAAATTTTTAGATATCTATCATTACATGATAATAAGTACATTCGTTATTTCACGGGACATGCCAAAAAAGTTGTGTCATTATGTGTGTCCCCCATTGAGGACATGTTTGTATCTGGATCATTGGACAAAAGTCTAAGATTATGGGATTTGAGGTCTCCAAACTGTCAAGGTTATATCAATGTTATGGGCAGACCAGTAGCAGCTTTCGATCCAGATGGTTTGGTATTAGCTGCTGGTGTTAATTCTGAAACTCTGAAATTGTTTGATGTTAGGTAAATGTAATTTGTGTTTATATTCATTGAATACATTTAACTATCACATCTAACTAACATCTTTAACTTTAGGTCATTTGACAAAGGGCCGTTCATAACTGTGAAGCTTCCTCAAGAGAAAGAATGTGACTGGACTGACCTCAAATTCAGTCAGGATGGCCGAACTATACTCATTCCTACCAATGGATCTTTAATTAGATTGGTAAATTCATTTAATGGTACACCGATTCAGACATTTACTGGTCACTTGAATAATAAAGGCCTTGCTATCGAAGCTTCATTCAGTCCAGATTCTCAATACATATTCAGCGGATCAACTGATGGTCGTATTCATGTATGGAACGCAGTTACTGGTTATAAAGTTTGTGTTCTCAATGGAGATCATCCAGGCCCAGTACATTGTGTTAAATTTAATCCTAAATACATGATGATGGCCTCTGCATGTACAAATATGGCATTTTGGTTACCTTCAACTAATGAAGTAGCCAATTTGGCATAAGTCAAACATTAATT
This sequence comes from Aphis craccivora, assembly GCA_009835225.1. Taxonomy (NCBI): domain Eukaryota; kingdom Metazoa; phylum Arthropoda; class Insecta; order Hemiptera; family Aphididae; genus Aphis; species Aphis craccivora. The sequence goes on from VUJU01001690.1 coordinate 8,650, forward strand.
TTACTTGTGTAAAATTTACATTACCTAAGTACAATGTACTTATTTTAAGTCAAAACATTATAATTATAAATTTTCCTATAATTTAAGTTGGACTATTAACTTTTATTCAGTTATTTTAAAAGAATAAATGTTTTTATTTTTTTAATTTGTGATCATTTTTAGTTATAGAGTAAATACTCCTTGATGTAAATTCAGTTATCATTTTGTTTTATTATTCCTTTTGATTGAAAGCTTGAATGCATTCAATAAATTTTGATTTTTATACTTCATTTAAGATTTATTTATTAAATTATAAAATGGTTAAAATCAATTGATATTTATTAGTCCTGTTCTTATAATATTATATGTGTATTATATTTAATACTAAGATTTTTCCCTGTAAACATTTATTTCTTTCTAAATTAACTACTGAGTCACATTGTTATTACATTGGTATTACTTTTGGCTATTGGATTATCGTGATATTTTATTGAGAAAGGTCAAATCTGATAACATTATATTAATGTAAAATAATTTTAATTTCTTTGATAGATATCTTTTTAACTGATGGTCTTGAAAAGAAATTTACAAGATTATCAGTTAACGATTTGACATTCAGCAGCATTGACCGTGTTTCAATACTCGCTATTTACCAAATTTACATATTTTTTAAAACACGCTCATTGACATTAATAACCAGTCAGTACCTTTACTAATGGTGCTTAAAACATTAAAATTTAATTCCAACACATAATAAAACTTGATCACTTAATTGAATCGTTTTTAAATGTATTAACCACGAAAAAATATTATAATAATATGTTTTGAACAAGTAAAATGTAATACTTATGTGATTACTTATACCCAGTGTTAGATACTATGATTTTGTCCAACGCTGCTCAGATCGTTTAAACTGTAATTTTTATGGACACCAATTCTAAATTGTATTTTTTTCATTGAGAAGACTCCACACATTGATTTGTTATCTGTCAGGAAATTATATACATCGTAGTATATTAAATTTATGTAGACCATTAGATGTTAATTATTGATCTGTCTACCTTTTGACTGAACTATCGTGTGTTGTAGTGTATTGATTATGTTAATACTTTGATCTCTAAACTAAATCATAGTTCAGTTATAACTTAATATTCACTGTATTGCGAAGGCAACACGCTTAGCACAGATAACAAGTTGGTATGTCTTGTCATCTTAAGTAATAAAAGTTACTATTATTTTAATGTACAACTAATATGTATTATTGTATAATTATTTATTGAAGTCTAATAGTTACAACAATTGATATTTTATGAGGAAAATATAGGACATCAGCGTTGTAATGATTGACTTCTGTTAATATTATAGTGATAGTTTAGTACTTATGTTTATGTTTTAATTGATATTTATTTTGTCAATTATTTATTTATTTATTTTTAAAGATTTTACTGCATATTTATTATTGATAAAGAAAAAATCCTTTGTGTTGAATCAAATTTTGAATAAAAACAATTTTTTTTTTTAATAATAATTTTATATGATATGTTGAATATTAAATTCTGAATAGTTTATCAGTAGTAGTAGTTTGATCTATCATTTTAGAACTAAAATTATGTATAATACTTTTATTTTATATAAAGTTAAAATCAAATATGTATACCAGAATAATATTACCTAATTATTCAAATGGTATGAATGTTAAAGTTTATTACCTATTTTTGAAAATGTTTTTTTTTTTTAATTTAAAACATATATTCTTTGGATGTTGTAATTTCCATTAATTTTAATACATAAAATAAATCACAATATAATTGTGTTCTCATCATTGAATAATATAAATTTAAAAATAATTGTATGTTATACTAGCAAAATAATAGACCATAATATTTTCTAAAGCTTATTATGTAATAAACCATATTGTTTGCTAAACTAATTTATTTTCTTTTAATATATTTTAAAATTGTCTCTTGAATAAGCGCACTGTTTTGTTAAAGTGAACACAAAGTATTATATTCAGTGTTTACTTGGTCGATGTACTGAAAACTACCAAATTGCTGTTGGGATGTAATATTATTAAATCGTTTACTTAACATCAAATTAGTATTCACCAAAAAATAAAAATAAACATACAACACACTACTTTTCATATTTATAATCATGAAGTTTAGAATCTAAGAACATAAATGTTAAATAATTAGATGTGCATAAAGTAAAAAAATCAGCAAACAAAATATCATTATAATATAATTTGTGTAACGTAAAATAATGAACCTACAAATATTTAGGATAAGTTTTATAAATGAGTATCGTTGAAATGTATTCTTGGAAAATATATTATCATAATGAAATATAATGCATTGTGTTCTTTTTATTTATTCTGGCGAATGGTTACAAGATGTCACGAATTTAGCGAAAAGTATTTAGGTCAACAACGACCAACCAACATTGTGTAAATTTTCAGTTGTTTTTTGAAATTCTACATTTACATTATGTCACAAATGTATTGATTATTATAATATACCTATTACATATTTAGTCTTAAAATTTGTCACTCTGATCCAAATAAGAATATATATTACTGTGTTCTACCATGGCTAACGAGCCACGCATTGATGGTAGACGATCTGATGAGTGAGGAACGTCATCTGTTCGTTTGTACACACAAATCTTCTCATTTTGAATAGAGCAAATACTAAACCGGACCAGGCGATTATTATTGGCTGACGTATGAAAATTAATAACCGTTCGATTGGTTGCCAGTTTTGTCCGTCGTCACGTGAACGGCAGCCTGTTTAGTTCGTCGTCGCGTGATTGACTATTTTCGATGTGTATGGGCGGAGTCAATATTGTTGACGCCCAAAGTACTGCTTACGCGAAAGCATCGACACAATAAAGTACTCTTTAACTCTTGGTCTGCAGTTCTGTATGATTCCTCCAAAATATCGAATTTTCAAAAAGAGCAAATTTATCGATTTTGCTGAGCTTTAAATTTGTAATAATGGCAGAAATGCGTCATCCAGTTGTAAAATAAATTCTTCATTTTAAATCAATTTCAACACAATACCGGAGGATATCAGTAAATTTCAGGGGTGATTTCCGATGGCAAATTGAATATCCTTGGTGGAGGACAATAGTAGAAAGTTTCCAGCAGTTTTTAAAAATATCGGAAAAATCAATGACGGAAAAACAGGAATTTTTACGCATAACCACCCACATAGCAAAATAATATTTTAATAATTTTGTAGTATCATTTAATCATTTAATAATATTTTACAACATTTTCAATATATTTCTTCATCTTAATATTTATAATATAATATTATTATTTATTATTAGTTCTAGAAATATATTTTTTTAAATATTTTAAAATATTAAAATTATTATATAATATTAATATAGATGTTGATAACTTGTAATGTCTAATCGTTTGCAATTTGCATAATGATTGTGATTTGAATGATAAAAATATTTTGTTGTTTTGTGGCCACCAATTTAATATTTGACTTAAATAGCTTAAATGCGTTTTAAACATTAATTGTATTCTGACTGACTGACTGAGAATATTAGGTATCCAATTAGATTTACAATGTTTATTATTAGTTTTCTTTTTTTTGTGAACACATGAATTATAGAATTAATTTTTAATTTTAATTAATATATATTTTTTTTTTTTGAACAAGTTAAACTCTAATGCCATACAACCAGAGAACTAATTTACTGTAAAAAATACAAATTATTTAACTTCTTAAAATTCCTTAACTAAATACAAAACACTACTATTATCTAGAATTTATTATTTATTATTCTATTATTATATAATATAGTTTAAATTTAATTGAAAAACAAAGTTATTGTTTAGAATATTTTTTTTTTATTGTTTATTTAAACAACCTAAAAAAACAAACCTTGTTATCTGAAAATTAAATAACAATATCATGTGTATTTATACCATTAACTTTTTGTAAGTAGTGTCACTCTTCAAATTAGTTTCTTTAATTCCCAGCTGATCATCAGTACAAATTGGTCATTCGTTTGTTTCAATATTTTCATTTGGAATTACAGAATTACACACACTTAAATTTTTATCAGTAATAAACACATCAACCTTTTTTTCTAAAACATTAAATTTTTCATTCATTCCTTGAAAAGTATCATTTAGATTTTTCATTGATCTAAACATCTTATCCTGAAACTCTAAAAAACAATAATACATATCATTCAGCATAATATGCTATAGTTTTATATATTATATAAATTGTTTAATACATAGGTATACACCATAAATAGTGAACATACCATTAATACATTTTAGTAGGTAATTCAGATTAGAATAAAAAAAAAACCTTGAGAAATTAACAGTATGGCATAAATAGTTACTTAAGTTTTTTCTAACTTGATTTTAGTGCATTTAATATTATTCTATATTTTTTTTACTACAATAAATATGTAATTTATATTATGTTTATAAATAAAATAAATAATATTTTGTATACCTTCATTAGTCATACCTAGTTAAAAAATTATTTTGTTTAAAACTCCCTGATGGTGTTATTGTTATGTTTCATATTATTATAATAAAAAACACAACAATTGTAATAAGAACAATTTATTATAAATTATTTTATAATTAAATAATTGAAAAGTACAAAACACATTTTATGGGCAACACCACAACAACAGACTTAACGGGCATGACATAAGTTTAGTAATATTGCATTTATAGGTTACCTGCTGGATAGCGGTATGACCATACATAACACCCTTACACTTACCTAAGTTTTTAAAAAAATACAAATTAACAAAATAGCATTAATCATTAATAAAAGTTTCTAGTTCTAGTTATAGTTAGGGATGGGATGGTGTTCTCTTCTTAATGCTTTATTAAGATTTTTTATATCTAAGCATAATCCATGTCCTCCTTTAGGTTTTTTAATCCACTCAATTGGTTCATTTATTTTCTTAATAACGTTCCTTTTTTCTATTGACTTTATAGTATCTTTTAACTCAGGAATAATACTAAATGGTACTCTCCTATTTGGACTTATAACTGGAGTTACATTTTGGTCTTAAGTACCTAATATGATATTTTTTTTCCTGTAAATGCATCTAGTCCCTCAAAGATATCACTATAGGACTCCATAATCTGCTCCTTATTACTAACTACTTTACCTTCCACATTTTCCAGTGTTACTGTATCTATTCTACTAATCAATTTTTAAAGTCTGCATGCGTCTGATCCTAATATAGGAATAGCATTACTAATATTTACAATAGGAAATTTTATTTTATGTCTCTCACTTATATTGTTTATAGTACAGTTCAAAACGACTTCTCCTTCTGGTTTTATTATTCGTAATAGAACCGCCTCCCCTTTTCAAGAATCTAGCTTCAAACTGCAAATCTATAGCTGTCAAACTACGTCACTGTTCTGAGGAGGAATATAAATTTATCAAGAATGAAATAACTAAATTATTGAATGAAAATGTTATTGAGGAGAGTATGTCGCCATGACGAGCTCGGGTATTGGTTGCAAAAACTGAAAACCATAAAAATATGAATGGTAATTGATTACTCTCAAACAGTCGATAGATTCACACTATTGGATGCCTACCCTCTATCTAATATAAATGATCTAGTTACCAAATTAGTCCAGTATAGTACATATAGTACTATAGATTTGCATAATGTATACCATCAAATACCAATCCACGAAGAGGAAAGAGATTATACAGACTTTGAAGCGGCTGGATTCCTTTATCATTTTCGAAAATCCCTTTTAGTGTAACAAATGGAATGGCCTGTTTCCAAATGGTAATGGATAGAATAATATCAAACGAAAACCTCAATGGAGTACTCAATGGCATATGCCTAACTCGACGATATAAAAATATGTGGGAAAAATCAGTCTGAACACGACCTAAACCTGAATAAATTTCTCAATGCAATGACAAATTACGGACTCATACTGAATAAAAATAAATGCCAGTTTTCTATGCAAACAATTACACTTCTTGGACACCAAATTACGACTAAAAGTGTAAGTCCAAACCCAGATCGATTGAAGCCTTTCTTGAATCTATCACCACCAAAGGACGCTAAAACGTTAAAGAGGATTTTAGGTATATTTTCTCATTATTCAAAGTGGGTTTGATAGTTCTCAAACAAACTACGTAATCTAATACTTTGTAAGTCATTTCCTATGTCTCCACCAGTAATTTCTGATTTTGAAAATCTCAAGCTAGACATTGTCAACTCAGTAATAAATTCCATCAGTGGTGATGAGCCCTTAGTAGTTGAGAGGGTGGCCTATAGATTTTTTCTCAAGAATTCTCTCAAATTGTGAAAAGATACACCCATCTATCGAAAAAGAAGCTTATGCAATTGTGGAGGAATTAAGGAAGTGGAGACATTTTTGAATAGGGAGGCAATTCAAACTCATAATAGATCAAGAAGCTGTTTACGTGTTCATCCTGAAACACTCAAGTAAAATTTAAAATTATAAAATAATTAGATGGAGGCTTGAGCTTTCATGTTTTAGTGTTGATATACAATATCGCCCAGGAAAAAAAAATACAGTTGCTGTCTGCTGACACTTTCTCAAGAGTATGTGCCGTTGTAAACAACTCTAACATGTTATCTGATTTACACAAATCTTTATGCCATCCAGGTGATTCTAGGATGTTCCACTGTATCAAGAGTAAGAATTTATCATTTTTAATTGAGGATATAAAGAAGTTGACCAGTAGCAGTAATGTTTGTGCAGAGGTAAAATCAAGGTTCTACAAAAAGTAAGAAGGTCATCTTATAAAAGCCACTTCACCATTCGAGCGATTGAATATTGATTTCAAAGGACCAATACCATCTAAGACTGGTAATAATTACATCCTTACCATTGTAGATCAGTTTTCACGTTTTCCTTTTGCCATACCGCGCACGTCACTGAGCCCAGTCACAGTGATTGCGTGTCTATCCTACCTATTTTCTATATTTGGTATACCAGCCTACATCCATTCAGACCGGGGAGCAGCTTTTCTCTGTCAAAAACTTATATCATTCCTGTGTACCCGAGCTATTGCCACTAGCAGTAAAACGCCGTACAGCCCTACAAGGAATGGTCAAGTCGAACGGTATAATAGAATAATCTGGAATACTATTCAGTTGGCTAAAATGACAAGAGGGTTGAAATTAGAGCAATAGTTCCATTCTGTCATTGCTATGTACTGCTACCAATTTTACACCACACGAACGATTTTTTGCTCACCCCCGGAGCTTTTCAAAATATGGTGGAACACTTCCATCATGGCTCAACTGCCCCGGGAAAGTTTTTATAAAAAAACATGTACGTGCTTCATAATAGTACGAGCCATCAGTGGAAGAAGTGTATTTAGTCGAAGCAAAGCTTGAATACGATTTGGTACACTATGGAGTCAAATGTTTCGTTAAGAGATTTAGCACATGTGAGTGACAGAACGTTATATAAAGAACCTTCAGATAGAATAGATCCAAAATACAATACTTCAAAACACACCAACCAGCCGAAGGAAAGATAGTTTAAACATTTCAAACAGATAATAGTAGAGAACAAATATCGAATGGGCCTGATGAACCCCGAAGAACCACCAGAATTAAATATTTAAATCAACGCCTAAATACTTAAAAGACTATGTCACCATGTAGTATTTTTTATGCTAGAGAAAATGTGATAAAATACATTGTTATCTTAATATCTCACCTATTTCTTTCGTGATACTATTATAAATTGTAATGTCATGTAGGTACTTAGTTTACTGTGTAATGCGCACCACGTTTTTTGTTTAATAAAGCCTTAAGTATTAAAGGTCTTGAATACTATTTCACAACAATTATTATATTTATTTGATTGTTTTCCGTCGAACGACTTGTGGTCGCGCGCCAGTTATTACTAACCCTAATTCGTAATAAGATTATTTTTTTGCAGAACACGCTTAAATAAATGTTCTGTACACTGTTTACATATTATATGAAACTTTGTTGTTGTCACTGGTCACCTTAATACTCATCATTTTTAGATATAATCAATTAGTCGTATTTGAACCATCTATATTATACAGTCCACTCTCTCCTTCCTAACAGAGTTATCGACATATTGTTTTACAATAATGCGAAAAGTAATCGCACACTACGGATTGCGTGTAGATCGCCGTCTGTGCACACACGCGCGCTCGCGCGTATTGTACTCGTCCGCCGGCTTCTTGTGCAGCCTTACCGCATAATCATATTATGTGAAATTTTTTCTTATTTATTAATACTTAATATGTAATATACATATACCACATTTATGTATGTGTCTTATAACAATAAAAATAACCGAACTTAAGAACATAACTATGGAAAACAAATTATTAACAATTTCGTTTTTAAACATTTTACTTACATGAGTTTATTATAGACAAAACATAATATGGCAGAAATAGACGTTTTATTAATTATTGTAGAGGGGGCTACGTTGGGACAAATACACCCTTACTTAATGGGACCAAATGAGTTACTGACACAATTTCAAGACATACGACTAGGTATCATTACCGTTAGGTTAGGTTAGATTTTCTCCACATTTAAAACCGTGAATAACATTGTAAAACTGTTAGACGTTAAAAATACTATTCTATCAATAATATTGTATTTGTAATAACTATACGTCTATAGGTAGGTACCTTTAATTTATCAAAATGATTTGATTTGATATCATTTAATACCTAAGCCATTTTATCAAACTAATATTATTAATATTAATTGCATGTATATTGCTATTGCACCAAGTCATAAGTTTATTAGTTTATAGCAATAAGTTTAAAGTTAGAATAAGGAACATTACATAGCATACGATGAATATCACTTTAGGTAGTCAATGTAAACATGGTAGGGGTTTCCAGGTTTAGTGTTATGTAAAGTAATCCAATCCCTCCATCCTGGAAATCTCCGACCGATTTGCGAGATATGTACCAAATACATATGACATAGGTACGGCATGTAAGATCACAAGCGACCATTTTTCATAAATTAAGTTACACAAACAAATGGTTGTACACTACAAACAACGAAGTCATTGTGATAAACTGTGAAAACGATTTAGAAGCAAGTACACACACTTCAGGAGTAGGAATCGTTTTTATCAACGAAACATTGCAGTTTTCGACAAAATTAACTCAGAAACGAATCACTGTAAATGACATTTTCACCAAGTTTTTGTATTAGCATTATCTATACACGGTTAAATTTTTTGATACAATTAAATATTAATTATATACATTATTTATATACAACTTACTGAAATTTTCGATTTTTCTAAGTATTTTTTTGAAAATTTTACACGTACAAGGTGGTTTTTTGTCAGTTGTTTTTATTGCAGCTAAAATAAAAAAATAAAAAATCTTTGAGTCACAATTTTTTTTATAAGCGTTTAAAGTTCAAATTATTACGAAATATCAAAATCGCGAAAATTTGCAAATAATTTTGTGGTTGAAAATTCATACAATTTTAAGTATTTATATCTAGGTTAAAAAATTCAATACAAAGTTTTCTATAAGTTTTCTTTTAAATAGCTATATAGAGAAAACTCGAAACGTCATTATAGGAAAATATGTTATGAGCGTCAGAATTTTAAACTTTTACAAAATCGCATAACAATAATTTTTTGACACTTGGCACTTACCGTGTATACATACAAAATTTATCATTAACCATTGTAAAAAATTTTAAATTCTTACCTATATGAATATATTAACAGCCAAATGGTTTTGTCTGTATAGAAATTAGAAGTGTAGAATAGTTAAAATCTTAACTTTTTTTATATTATTTAAATTTTTCGTTAGCATTGGTTTAAAACAAAAACTTCAAAAAAACTTAATGCAAAATACCTTTGTTCACTTTATGACAAAGCATTCATTAAAAATTAAAGAATATAATTATAGTTCAAAGTTTTAAATTGCTTCCTTGAGATAGGTACTAACTTTTGACTTGGTAGTAGTTGCCACACAATTAAATGAACAATAGAACAATGCTATAGGTTATATAACATATAATATTATATTATACTATGCTATAGGTTTTTACTTTATGTCATGTTATTGGGAATTTTTTTTTAAACAGGCATACATTTATAAACGCTTTAGTACTTAGTATAAACTTAAGGCTGATTTTAAAGTAAACCATTTTAAAATATAAGACAATCTAACAAACTTTAATTTTAATTAATAAAAAACCTTATTATAATATTAGGTATACACGCAATACAAGTAAATATTATATAGACAGGATTATAAAAATAATTTAATTGATATTAAAATGTATAACATAATATCTAATAAGTAAAGTTTAAATAAATGAATTAGTATTTATATTTTCAACAAAAGTTGCGCAAATAAAATAATAATTAAAATTATTTTGGTTAATACATTTCCTATATTAAGAGTTTTATTAATGTGTTTCATTTTTCTTCAGTCTCTTTATTCTTGTTTTTATCCTCACTAAACAAACAACAAAATTAATTTTCTACAATCATGTAACTTATATATTATATTATTCTACTTACCGAGTCTCAAATGTTATAGGGGGTAAATTATGTCTTCCTGCGTTAAAATCACATAAATATTTCAAAATGTTAATTAGCTTGGTATCAGTTGTAGTAGGTTTTAAAATCAATTTTGGATCTTCAACAGTTCTTATAATTAAATCTTCAATTGCTGGCCGCAAGGCAACAATTGCAGACGCAACTTTAACATCCATTTTTAGATATATCCTGTAGCAGAAAATATGATTTTGAGATTTTAGATCAAAATTTGTGTAGAGTAGTTTTCAAGTTAACGAACCAATCATCCAATACAACAAATCCATCAATGTAATCCACTTTTTGAGCACCAAACAATAAAATGTGTATAGGACTTACCATACTTGAGTTTATACACATTATATTTATCTAAAATTATTTTTAAAACAGTAATTAGTGGTAATTGTATCCAAAAAATATTTTTGACTATAAATTATTTATACATCAACATCTTTAGAAAAGTATTTTACTTCAAAATATGAAATTAAGACATGAATGTATAAATACTTAGTTAAGGTTAAGGATTAATTTATACATCTTACTTGTTGTTCAAATACAAAATAAGGTAACTGAAAGTGATCACTTGATCCCTCTACAGGACTATTTACAGAAGATTTACAAATAACAGCAAATTCCTTTGACTTTAAATTTACCTAAATAACATTATATATATATTTATACACATATACACAAAATGAAGTAAATAATAAATATAATTAATCATTTAGGTAAATATATTTTATTATGTTTAAATATACTTTTAAAAAGTTTCTAAAATGTATTTTAGTTTAGTTATAGATAAAATAATAATATCCTTAAATACTGTAGTAATTAAACATATTGCATAGTTGTATACCTAATTGAAATAATAATTTGTTTTTTTTATTTTTTAATTTATTATAACTTGCTGACAATAAAAATATTAATAATATATAAGTTACAAAGTATGAAACCTTTGAGAAAAATAATTTCCCAGGACTATACAATTTATTTTATAGTTAAGGTTACCTTACGCTTATCCTTATGAAGAAAAATATTAGGGTAAAATCCCATTACAAGGAGTGCCGAGATTATATCCAGCTGTGGCTCATCAAAGATTCCAGTCTTACCAAAATCAAAATGTTCCATTTTAAAACAACGTCTAGGAAAACCAAACCTCAGAAACTTATTTATTATTTGTTCCTATCAAAAAATAAATATAAGTTTATTTTATTAACATACATACAAGATTACAAATTTATTTATTATAATATTAAATTACTTTTATTTTGTATGTTGATTTTAATGCAGTAGTAGATAACTCGTGTTCTACAAAATCATCATTGTCATCATCATAATAACCATAATATGTTGATTCACTCTGCATAAATGCATTTAAAAAAGTTAACTGATCTGAACAACGATTGCCAGAATAATAATGCTTTGCAGCGTTTTGGCCTTAACAAAAATTAAAATAAAGTAATATTGTTTATCTCAAATATGACTAATTGTTTGACATACTATAATCACCCAAGAATAAATCATAATTAGTTGAAGATTGAGCAACTAATATACTCAACGGTTCACCGAGCAATAGTATATTACCCAAAATCATCATTCGTCCAAGCTCTGGTTCTACAGGCAAGTCTGCTAAAATATACCCAAGAGCCGTGAGGTTTCCATTCTCATCAAGACATTTCATTTCTGGAAAAATGACAAAATAAATATCCCAGATTGAAAGATAAATAAAAAAAATGATATATAGGTACAAAATATACATACTATTACACATACCGATTAAATGTAGTCTACTCTTTTATTTATTAAAGGTTTCTATTCTTATAAAATATATTTACCATTTAGCAAATCACTAACACGATATAGAGATTTATCAGGTGGGGGTTCAATAGCTTTTTTCAAAAATGTATAAATATCTCCCAAATTTAACAATTTGATAGTTAATCCAATTTTACTCAAAGAACAATAGCTTAGTTCTGGTAATATGTTATCATCCATTTTGTTGTATCGTTCCTAAAAATACAACATATAATATTTTTTGTAAGAATTTTAAATAATTTTTCAATAATTATATATCCCACATAGAATAATTACTACTTCTCAATCTCCATTCAAAGTTAACTTGTCATTTACAGTTTAAATAAATAAACTTAAATACTACCTTTGTGTATAAATTAAAGCAGATACCCTCTTGAACTCGACCAGCACGTCCTCTTCTTTGTATCACATTTCCTTTCGATACCCAAACTGTGTCAAATTTAGTTACATTATTAATACATCTAACTATCTTAGATTTTCCATAATCAATAACAAACACAACGTCATCAATAGTAATTGATGTTTCAGCAATATTTGTAGACAAAATAACCTAGAACACATAACCTGATGTTAATAAATTGTATTATTCATAACCAAATTTAAGTATCCAAAAATAGTAATCTACACATAATATAATTATACCTAAAAATAATTATAAATTGGTTATAACTTTATTTTTAAATCGTCTTACTTACTTTGCGCTTTCCAGGTGGAACAGGCTTAAATACTTTATGTTGTTGTACATGAGATAATGATGAATGAAGAAGCAAAATAGAACAGTTTTGAGCTAGATCAAATTATTTTTTATTAAATTAGTAACTATATTCATAAATTAACAAAATATAACGTGCACAATTAAATAATTAATTGAACAACCATTTATTTTACTTCTTGGGTGATCTTAGTATTTACTATTTAGTAATAACTAATAATAAATCATTGACAGTTGTATCATTCAAATATAAATAAAAAATAAAAATTTGTTATGATGTTATTAATAACATAATAACATTAATTAAAGTAATTTGTTATACATTAAAAATACTTAATTACATCGTATAGATACTTGCTAGGACAGAAAGATACTGTAATCAACTCCCACTTTAATCATTTTTTTTTTCACTATTATTAGTTGTACTTTTACAAAAATAGATATTTACCAATTATTTCGTTTTGTTGTAAATGATTATTGAGTTCTGAAATCCAACCCCATCCAGGTAAAAATATTAAGACTGCGCCTTCTGTTTTTAAGTTATTTTCAATATGTATCAACAGTAACTAAAATTATAATAGTTATTAATTATTAATAGTTTTCATTAAATACTAACAAAATAAATAAAAGTCTTACTTCAACAATTTTAAAATGTTGATTATCCTCATTGATCATTGCAACTACTTCTCTAACTTCTCTAGGATAATTATCAGGAACTACTAAATTACAATTATCAGAGTTGTCTATATTTTTTTTTTTTTTAACGCTTCTTATTTCTGCTATAGATGGTTTATAGTTTATCATTTGAACAATATCTTCTAAGAAAAAATCTATAACCAAATAAAAAAAAGATGGTCAAGTGGATAACGCTCTGCTGTACGGAATGTATTGAATGGACCTTGAACATAGAATAGATCACTATAATAGATACATTAAATTTGAATGCAATAATATCTATCATTGTACATGAAAAATGATTCTAAACGGAGATGATTTGTCAGCCTAGGATATATTTTCCAGTTTGTTTTAATGACTTGAATACCCCAAAATTAAATGAACAGAAAATACTAATTAAAACAACAATTGGTGTATGTTTTAAGTTTCAACAACTAGTACTTTTTAACTAAAACAAAAATCTAAAATTATTTGATCCAAACTTGTGGAAAATCTTGTATTAAATTTTTAACTCTTAACTACTTATACAACATTTTTTATAAATTTTTAACTACAAAATAATTAGCAAATATTCATGATATTGAGGAATTTGGCAATATACTTCAAACACTAATAAAAAAAAATTGTCCTTACGTATTCTTATAATTTTTGAATCACTATATTATGACTAATTCATGAGAAGCTTTGTAATAAATTTTAAAGTATTTTGACAGCCAAAAATTTTTATCGATATTTATAAAAAAAAAAAAAAAACTAAATAAAAACGAATATTTTAAATACCTATAAATAGCATTACAATAAGCAAATTTTGAAAATTAAATTATGTAAAGAAAATGTCAATCTAAATAACAGGTGAAATTTTCAAGTAACTTTTTCAATAAGTTGTCTATAAATAGTTCAAAAAAGGCCAAAATATTTTGAAAATTTAATGGTGAATAGATAACACTAATATAAACATTTAGTAAACATTTCAAGTATTTACAGTTTTACGTTTTTGAGTTTCAACCATATAAAAAAATTGGTTTTTTTTTTTAAACTACCAACTGGAAACTTTACTTTTCAACTGTACTTTTGACCTCTATAATGCATCAAGGATATTCACGTTGCCATTGTAAACCACCCCTTAATTTTTAAATTGAAGCATTATTTCAACAAGTTATGGTCTACACACACTAAAAAAAAACACACTATTGTAAAATCAATACATTCATCACTTCATTCATAATCTAAAATAAAATTTTTTAAAAATTATAATGAAATATTAATGTATGGCGATAGATAACCAAAATAATGCATTTTTATAATCAAAAAAAAATCTTTTAATTCATGTAAAATTGTTCTTTTCTCAAGAAGTTAGCATATAGTAGTTCATGAAATAAAAACCATTTTTGATAAATTTAAATTTAATATGGAACATTTGAATATATAATTTATTTACAATTTCTAATGTACATTTCTGATATCTCATGACTATTTTTTATTTAATCGGTCAAATAATTGTAATAAATTAATATTAAGATACGCATTTTACAACGCTCGACATAGTGTAATGACTATTAAGAATAATAGTCAATATATTTGATAAGTAACATCTAATAATAAAATTAGAAATTAAAAAATAAAATATTTCAAAAATTGAGGAAAAATGGCTTCTATCTTATGAAAAACCACTGAATAGCTGTATTCATAGATATGACATATATTATTCAATAAATAACCATAACCTTTTACAGGATAGCAATTTCCTTCGACATCAATAACTGGACAATTGTTGAAATATTTACTGAATATATTTAAATTAGCATTTGCAGACATGAGAATAACTTTAAGATCTTGATATTTTTGCACCACATCCTTCAGAATAATCAATAAAAGTTCACAGCTAGCACGCCGTTCGTGTATCTCATCAACAATAATATGTGTTATACCAAATAAACCAAACTTTAATTTCCGAATCAAAATTTCTAAAATATAAAAACAAATTTACTTATATACTTTATTTACATACTTATATTATTTAGCATATACCTATAGTATATTTTAAATTAAAAAACAAAATTGAAGTTAAATTGCTAAGTGCTTAAATAAATATAAGTACCTATATAATATTTTTAAAAATTATTAGTGTATTTAGTATTGGTATCAGAATTAGAATATACATAATAAAAATTATAATATTTACCAACTGTACAGAATAGAATCGCTCCAAAAGACTGTGGTACTGTACTATCAAATCTAACTATATATCCAACACTTTTCCCAATAGCTTCAGCTCTTTCAAAACTCACTCGGTTTGCAATAGAGATTGCTGATACCTTTTTTGGTTGAGTGCAGACAATATTACAAAATGCTCCTTTATTTGCATTAATAAACTCTTCAAGTATGAATTGACAAACCTACTTTTTGACAATTATGTAAAATTACATTAAAAATTTGAAGACATTAAATTAACTGACCTGGGTGGTTTTTCCACAACCAGTGCCCCCATGTATAATAACAACAGAATTGTCTTTAATTATATCCAAAATAGCATCCTTTTTTTTAAATATTGGCAAATTAGATCGTTCTTTTATCCTTTTCTGAAAATTAAATGAAAATTGTTTTTTTTCATCCAATTCTTTCTTCATCTTATAACTTATCTCAGTTAAAGATTTCTATGAATATAAAATTTAAAATGTTATTATAAAATATTTTTGGTGTTCATCAAAAATACCAATAAGTCAATAGAATTAGCAGCACTTACAGGGTTACTAATCCTGACAGCTAACCATGGATTCCAATCAGATGAAGGAGGGGCCCATTGTATCACTTTAGAAGCATTAAATTGATTTAATGGTTCAAGGGGTTCAATAACAGTATCAAGAAGCAATGGTGTTCTGTTAAAAATTTCACCATAATCCTAAAATAATTAATAATAAATAAACATTGCAAAACACATTCAATTTGAATAAAATTAAAATTTAATAATTATATACTTGGTCTTTATGAATCATTGGTTTAATATTAAGATCTTCTAATAAACTATATATATCATTCACTAGTTTTTCATTAACATTGACAACATTGAACGAATTATCAATATAATTTAATTTTTCTTTTTTCACTCGATCACTTGAGTAACGTTCAATGAGCCCTAATGTACATAGTTTATTGACTAAATTAACTTCGCATTGTTGCATAACTTTTTTCTTTGGCTTTCCAGTTTCACGTATAGAAATGGCTAAAATTAAAAAGTATTTGATAAAACAGTGTAACTTAAGTATATTTAAATTACTTATTTTACTTTTATTTAGTTTTTCAATAAATATTGACATATGAACAACATAATCCCTAAAACAAATTAATAAATGATCATAAATAAAAAATTAGAAAGTTAGAAAAATGAGTGTTAAGTTAATTTACCTTCTAATAGTTTCAATATTTAACTTAAAATTTGCTTTATTGTTAGATTCAACAAATTCCTTTAATCTCTTAAAAGCAGTATCAGCTGTCCAATTACCAACAATTGGTTCCAAACTATCGAGCTATGAAGAAAACATATTTTGAAATCAAAAAATGATGTTAAATACTTTTATCCTCATATTTATCTTAGGACAATATAATATTGATAAAAATTATCTTATATTTATTATTTATATTCTTATATTTACCTACTTTTTTAATTTTAGTTGAATCTATTTTAGAGTCTTCATTCTTTATTTTATTTTTATTCTAATTTAATAAATAAATATCAGTAAATAAAAACAAAATAAACTTTTATAATATAACAAATAAAAAACTATTATTTAATACATAATACCTTTTGAATAGCTGGAGTTTCATTTTGACGTGCTAAGTATAATATGATATCTTCTAATGCTTTTGTTCGAGCTATTTCTTCAGTTTTTGCATTTCCAACACCTATGTAGGTATAATTTGGTACCCTTATTTCAAATTTTATATTTTGATCTTGTTTACTACCTAATGAACCAACAGATATTTTATAACTTACCAAAAATGTTAAAAATTTAATAACACTTTTATGAAATAACTTTTAATCTATATTACAAATTACATTCAAGTTAACTACCAATAAATTTAAAAACATAAATGAAATGTAGATATAAAGTTAAATACAGTAAGTACTGTATTTTACTATTTT
Organism: Aphis craccivora; assembly: GCA_009835225.1. Classification (NCBI taxonomy): domain Eukaryota; kingdom Metazoa; phylum Arthropoda; class Insecta; order Hemiptera; family Aphididae; genus Aphis; species Aphis craccivora. Next base: position 26,554 of record VUJU01001690.1, read on the forward strand.
TTTATTCTTTAAATTCATAATTTAAAATGGTAAAATATAAAACTGGAAGACTTATCAATTATACATTGAAATTAAATTTTATTATGATATATCTAGAAGTAAATTAGCTCATTTTTGATTTGTAGTACAATAAACAATGCAGCTAAGGTCAAAGTAATACTACCGCAGTCTTCACTATAATTTTCTATATCATAGGGAAAATAATTAAAGCAAATAGGATATCTGATAATCTTGAATTTATTAAAGTTTGAGTCACTTTAAGATGATCAAAACAATTTTTTATAAAATCAGATTTTTTAAATACCATAATTTTACTGATGTACAAATATACATCTCAAAATACCTATAGTAATATTTAAGTATCACTTTTTTACATTTCAAACAATTTGAAATTATTGATTATTCCAAAAAATCACTTAGTAGCCAGTAAGTATCATAGTCTAAAATGCAAGTTATGGTACTCAGTAGATACTACTTCTATTTCGTATTTGGCACTAAGTAGGTAATTTATATTATTAGAATCATTTTTATTTATTTTAGGTACTTATTATACAGGACAATTTCCATATAATGGTCACTAAACAGACTTGAAGCAATTACAGTTAATTAGAGGTGACCGTTGACAGAAGTAAATTACTTTCATATGATTGCTATACAACTTTAGAAGTTATCGAGGAAGTTATGTAATATTTTGTAAAGCAGTACCAGTCAAAATAATTTATATACAGCATTGTTGATTCGGTTTTACAATGTTTTATGGTTCATTTTTCATTGTCGTTATATTTTTTTTAATTTAAATATATCTTTATTTTCAATCAGATTGCTCGCTTAAGATTTTCTTATGTAGTTATGTTAAATTTATCTGCAAGGGCCTGTGCACTCACATTATCATACTCAAAAAATTCTAAAAATGTTAATTTTTCAGTTAAAGTTATATGTTTTAATTTAGTCACAACATAGCTTACACTTTGAAAAAGGTAACACCAGAGCCGTGCCGTGGGGGGGGCCTAGGGGGCATGTGCCTCGGGCGCATGGTTTAAACTGTTTAAAGGGGGCGCCAAAAATATTTTTTTAGATTATAAGGGGGCTAATATTTTTAATTTTGCCCCGGGCGCTAAATCCTAACGGCACAGTTCTGGGTAACACCAACTCAATTGAAAATCATACAAAAAAGATAAATTGTACAGAACCTACCTATCCTTTAACAAATCATCTTTATTAGAAATAATAATATAGTAGTATAGTACTATAATAGGTATATTATGTGTGTTGTGAATTACCGGTTATTTTGTACTGTGGTTTCAAGTTGTTTTTTGAACACCATTTAATAAAGATTTCATACAACTTGGCTGAATAGTGAGAATAATGAACAGCCGTAGTAGTACTTTCTGTGGAAAGTTTGGCCATGGCAGCTTGCAAGTCCATTATATCGTAGGTGCACCTATGTATTCGGTTAAAAACACTAAACTGCTATGGAACCAATAAACGATACCGAAATAAACAGATCAACAATTCACAATATCAAACGACGAACCCAATAATATATATTTTTAGTTTTTACAATTATAATATCTCACAAATAATACGTATTTATTTTGATCCATGAACCGTAGTTTGATGAAATCATAACAAATCGATCGCACATCACACCGACGGATACTAATAGGTATTTTAGTGTTTAGTTTAGATGCTAACTAATGCAGTAATACACTTGTCTTATTATAGCTATGAAGCTATGTAGAGAATAGGGATTTACGCGCAAAACGAATACATGGTAACATTTTCGAACTATATATATAATAATACGATATAAACACGTAATACAAGATACCAACGTACTGAAGTAATTTAGTGTTTTTCGCGCGAAGTATAAAACATAGTACTATCAATTAATATTTTTATTAGGGTTTTGGGAAACGACGGTTCAGAAAAATTATAGTTTATGAAGAAAAAACTGAAATTAAGGCGTGTCCCGTTTATGGTTTGTCGCCGAACGCCGATGCCGGTAAAATGTAAATATTTATATTCATACAACACAAATACGCAATGTGGATAATAAGTATGTCGGATAGGTAGGTACCAAATTTTATTATTATTATTAAAAATAATTTTTTAGAAACACACGAAACACGGAATACACGAGTTACGACTTACGGGTTTTGTTTAAACTGATGTGTTGCACATACTATTAGTCAATACTCTACAGTCTACAATAACATTTAATAACTGTCTTGTTCCAAAAACTCGATATAAATATTTGTAGTCGGGTGAACGGCGGCAACGACCGCTGACGCTGCGAATAATTTTCAAGACCACTGTAGCTATTGATAAAATCTTTATACTCCCTGGACAAAACACTTCAGTCGTGGTAGTTCTATTAAGAACAAAAAATTCAAGTCAGGGAAATCACATAATAGGACAAAATTGTCGTCCATGATTTAAGTCTTAAGATATTGGTTTAATTTCAGTTTATTGACCAAGCGATTTGTTTTTATTATTGAAACATGTATTTCCACGAGTTAAGAACAATGGCGTCAAAAAAAATGTGTGCAAGTAATTATTTTGGAAGTTATATCTTTCCGGAATTTAAGATTTTACGTTTTCACGTATGCGCAGAACACTATTTTTACGCCACGCAGAGGACCTCAAGTCTGCCAACCGGAGCCGGTAGGCGAAGGGAGCCACTATACTTGTTAATTTGTTATTTAAATTTAAAATAATTTGAACGCGAGAGTTAGTACTCCATGTCTCTGTGAAGGTATACACGTCATGACAGAATGTTTAGAATCATAATAATTTTATAGGAATACCTTATCTAGAAGTATATAGAAGTCTGTGTTTCATTTATATTTTGTCTACCCAATTATCGATAACCTAATTTAATATTATTATAATCTTAATCTTATTATAGTTATTATTCACTATATTAAAAATTATGCGCGTGGTAGGAAGTATAACATTGTTGTGCCCGTATATTATGTAAAAACGTAAATTCGCAAACTTTGGAAGGATATAACTCCCAAAATAATTATTTGCGCAGCTTTTTTTTTTTTGTAGGCACCATCGTTCTTAACTCGCTGTAATATACCTATATATGTTTCAAAAAATCGCTTGGTATTTAAACTGCAATTGTTCCAAGATATTTATCTCCATATAAAGACAAATAACAATAATATGGGACCTATTATTGGTATATATTTTGGTGGTTGTGTCTCGAACACGGCGTGTGGACTTGCAGTGTTCAAAGGTGAACTCTTTATTTTTCACTTTTTATAGTCTTTTTAGTGATGGGTTGTACTCTAGACTTTTGTCTCTGCAGCTTAAAGTAGGAGTGGAGATAGTGGACTACAAGACTAAAGCAAGAGCTCTAATCACTAATCAGACGACATTTTGTTACCTTCTACCGATCTAACCATTCTACCCACGCGTCCGTTCAGGCTTCATGTAGGTGTTACACCGTGTAACTCTTAAAACGCTCGTAATTCGTAAGTCTAATTGTCTTATTAGTCATCATTAACTATTATTTACTAAGTTATTGATTAACTCATAAGTCATAACCATTAGTTACACAAATGTTATACAAAATATGCTTTTAAATTTTTATAGAATAGTTTACACATAATATACCTAATATTTAAATAATATCTACTACTGTCTACTGATATTATACACATATCTATAACATGAAGTTATACTGTTATAAGTAATACACGAATAAAAACTTAAGACAAATAATTATGTAATTGTTAAGCTATATTAATTTAGATAGGTATTGAAAGCTATTAAATATAATAATAATAATAATCACAATTATAATACAATAATTTTTTTTTTAAGTATTACAATGCTTCGCGAAAAAATTGTGTTCTAGACAAAATATTTCTCAGACTATATACTATACGCAAAGACCTTATACTTAGACACTTAGTATAAGATCTATGACTATACGCCTTACTAATAATAACGTCCGTTGGCATAATGTCATAATGATATATAACATAAAACTTGTTTTACATAATATCATGTTTTTGACGGACTCAGTGGCGTATATAAGGGGGGGTTTAAGGGGTTCAAACCCCCCCTGAAATGTATGGTTGGTATAGGCATTGATTTTGATTGTTAAAATATTATACATAATATTATCATACATTTTTTGTAACCTCCTCCGAAATTAATTTCTTTATATGCCAATGGATGGACTTTGTATTATTATAATATGCGTATTCACATTTTTCTGTATTCATCTCGCTGAAAAACGGAAACAGAAGGTGTCTTGTTATCTTCGCTTTACCAGCAATTTTTTTTTTATATTTTAAAATTGGTCAAAACAACTTAGAAAACTGTGTAATTTACATTTTGATGAAGTTTAAGAAGGGGTAAATCCGTGGGAATTTAATCTGTCACAGACGATGTCATGCAAGATCAGCTAGTTTTTAATAATTACTTGTATAATTATATGTTTGATGGCAGAGACGCAGAGTGCCTGTAAGACGTGTTGGTAGTTTGGTACACGTCATGTTTTAATGTTTATAAACACTGTATTTATTCAGTTGCAGCAAGATTTTATGCTACCTACTTGATACTTCTACATTTTCGCCGAGGCTACACGGCAACTCAAGTGCGTAGATGTAACATATTGCAGGTTTTTTCCTAGTGTTTAACTTTAACCATGGCTTAAATATATTTAGGTATATATTTTAAGCCATAACTTTAACCAAACCGTCCTAACCTATAGATATATATCTTTTATATATTGTTATTAAATTTTTATCACGTATGTTTATATTATAATAAAACAAAACGTCTAAAATCTAATCGTAAAGAACCTATGTGTTTGAATATTACGTACCAGGAAATAACCTGTCTATGTATAATAGTAAAATGCTGGAATATTATAACTAAATTAGTTAGTGGCTACGAAATAGAAAATTTACCGTAAAAATAATGCCCACTCAGTAATAGCATAATATAATGACCGCCGTAAATAGTCGACATCTCTATAATATTATGAATGCGGATGATGATTTTCAAAATATTTTGACTTTTTTTGAGTTATTTATAGACCATAGAATTTTTTTTTGAAGTGTCCATAAAATTTTTTTGGCCTAATCAAAATACTTGAAAATTGAATACAAAGTTCCTCATAAGTTATTCTTATAGTGATTAAAAAATTATAAGAATACATAGGCATAATTTTTTTTTTATTAGCATTTGAAATTCAAATAAAGACAACATTTTGTCAAAACCATGAATATTTGCAAATTATTTTGTAGGTATAATTCATAAAAATTTTTGTATAAGTAGCTAAGAGTAAAAGAGTTAAAAATTCAATACGAGATTTTCCATAAGTATAGCTTATAATAATTATAAAAGAACTTAAATTCTGGTGTATTCGGGCCATTAAAACATAAACCACCTTTTTCGCCAACCATTCGAAATGATATCCTAGGCTGAAAAATCATCTTCGTTCAGAATCGTTTTTCGTATATAATGTACCTACTACCTATCATTGGATTCAAATTTAACACTCCTATAATATACATATAATAATGATCTCTACAGTACCTAATATATAGCAGAGCGGTAACCACTTACCCGCTATTTTTAAAATAATGTAATTTAAGTATAATGTATAATAATAAAAACTGTACATTTTTTTTGTGATACGTATAATTAAAATCAGGTTTGGGATTTTATAACATTTTCTAATTATTATAGGATAATAATAAAAATAGCTGAGCGAGCTATAAATTTAACTTTAAATATGCAATTTTATTTTGCTTTTTTTTTACATTTTTGAATTATTTTAAATTAATTGTAGTGCTATTTTTTGCTAAATTGTTTTTAAGAATGTATTAATTCAAAAGATAAAATAAAAAATTTAACAACATTTTGATTTAGGTACCTACATCTTTATTATTATTTTTTCTTTAATTTGTAAATATTTGTATTATAATTTTACGTATACAATTATTTATATTTTATTCAAAAGTCGAAACTGAAAGGTTCTAGCACCTCCTCACCCCATATTAAATCACTCAAAGTACATAAGAGTTTAGGTTTACCGCGAACAGAGCTAATCCCATGGATTCAACTACAAGTGAATAATAATGTACACTTATAACATTCCATTAATTTCTTTATTAAAAATTCAATAATAATTGTTATTAAAAAACATAACGCTAACGTTATTTTGTCTTCTTAAATATTTAATTATAAGGGGCACTGTAGAAGCAAAGGTGTTTTATGAGTAATTAAAAATATTAAATTATTATTTAAAAAAGTCGAAATAATGATCTCGTGTCATTCGAATCTATCAATCAATTTTAATTATAGAATATTATGGGCGTATACCTAATGTGCTCGGTATCCTTATTTTAACGGTTATCGCTTGTTATTGACGTGATTTTAAAGTGAATTATAGCTATGTAAAATATTACAACTTTAAAATGATAATATGTAGGTAAATGTACTCTAAAATTAAAGCTAACATCACAAAATGTGTTCTTGCTGCAGAACACAAATTTTCTAAGATATACGTTAGTAAGACAGAGACAACACATGTGGGTAAAAAGTCCTGATAAGTTTGAATATTTTAAAAATTACATATTTAATCCATAATTATAGTTGCCAGCAGAGTAGGTATTAATACAATTTATTATTTCTTATTACCTACTTGTTTTAATACTGTAGCGTCCTACGTGTGAGCAACCGTAGTGATGTAGATTTGAGGTGGTATAGTTGAAATAATAAATACTGATAGAATATAATATAGTGTTTATATGATAGTGTTTTATTGTAAAATATTCTAAGTCCAAATTATTATTTATTTAAACTGATGAAATTATTCTAAGTCCGTGAGACATAGAATATGTTAAACTGGGCGGCGTAAAAGTGCTCGCTTTAACTCTGGCAAATCACGTCTGAAAAGTGCCTATATCGGCTATCTGGGACTCCTTTATATATTATGTTCAGATGCCCCCCGTATCATCGACAGGTCCCTGCTGGTCAGTTTGCACGTGCATCCTCCGCCTTCCCACGCTCTGCGTTTATACATATATCTATGACATCCTCTGTCAGATCATAAGCGTACGTGCGATGATGCTGTAACCGTGTGATGACACAACTACGCATTTAAAAATATAATATAATATAATATATATAACTGGTATTGGTATATAGCCAGTATTTCCAAGAAAAGCTTCTCTCGTATCGCTTTTGGTTATAAACCTATAATCCCCTTTTTACATATAACTATTAAATCTAATTAAGTTCGTGTACAGGTGATGTTGCCCCCGAACTAATATAATTTGTTTTACCCTTCCCTTTTAAGCCCAGTGTTAGGTATTACAACTTGTTCATGAATTTTACAAGGTAGTCTTCATTATAACGTTCGTTATTATGATTTACGTTTTGGTAACCTATATGTATTATATTTAATATATGAAGTATCAGAGCATGTAGCAACACTCTACTCCACTCAATCGCTCTCATTTAGTAATAGTAGATAATATTATATTTGGTATAATTAGTTGCCTATGGAGGCTTTAACTTAAAAGCATAATATAACTAATTATTTATTTATATCAAGGGCTATAGAATAAGTAGTATTTATAGAATATGAATTGTTGAATTAAATAAATACAATACATTTTTATTAGTTATTAAGCTTATAACCTCAGACTTATTAATCTACTACTGTCTTATGTATCCGATCACCAAAGATATTGATTGAGACCCAGTCTTCAAAATCAGTGTTCGCCTCATCATAACTGATGTAGTCATTATAGTCATAGGTCTTATTGATCATTATAGTAGTAACTTTATAAGGGGACTGCAGCATGATCATTTTTAAGGAGTTTTGTATAGGCAATTTTCAATAGTTTAATATTAAATACAAAATAGGCACTAATTCATAGTGTTTTAAAAGTGGTCCATGTCAGTACGATAAATAGCTGTTATGTGATAACAAGGTTGAAGGTTATATGCAAGGTTAATTTAAAAAATAAAAATGGTTAGAAATGTATAAATTTCTGCTATAATACTAGTATGTATAGTATAAATTATTAAGGCTACTATGGGTACTACATTGATGTTCTGTGCAAGACCATTTTCTTGGATAAATTACATGAGGTGAGGGCATGAGGCGTCTTTATTTAAATTTAAAATTGGCTATATTAAATTGCCAAAAAAGTGTGTTGTCCTGTTTTTGAAAAAAATATAGTTGTTTTGATGAAAATTATGTTGTTGATATAATATATATATAAATTAATTGCAAATGCAGTATTTTAGTATTTCATTATTGCAATAATATATTGATAAACCAATCAAGAGTTTTTTTTAGATCTATAGTTCCTAGATGAGTGACCAATTGGGAATTTTAGTAACACAAACATCATGTCCTAATCTAACCATTAATTGTCAAGATAAATGATACCAAGTTGTATTTCATCTAACAAAAAAAAAATATATATATATAAAAGCATCACTAAAGTTTTCAAAATAATTAATGTTCATTGTTAAAATAATCATTTAGTGTGAAAAATAAATAAATAAAAGTAAACAATTGGTTTAAGAAAACATTTATTATCACCATAATAGTATTCGTTAAGAAATTTTAAATTTATATTAAAAGATAGATGTAACAAACAATACTTGGCCAAACATACAATATTGTTATTAACATATATTATTGATAAAATGGCACGAATACAAATTACAAACATCTGGAAGCTGTCAAGTAAAATATTTATCCATAACAATAATAATTCCAACTATAACTTAGTCGAATAAATAAACATTACTCGACAGTTGACATTGTACCAATATGTTTATGAATAACACAACTAGGCGGGCAAGAGATCGAAATCATCGCTGACTAGAACCATAGGTACATGCTCTTCATCGATATTGGGTTCTGAACTATAGGTACATAACTGTAATTCTTTTAACTTCCATCCCCAGTCCATTTTTTGTACAGCGTGTAAACTCTCTGCTTCATTGTGATGTCTCAGTAACATTGATTCCTTTAATGATCATAAAATATTTAAATATTTGTTAATAAATAGTAATAATTTATGAAATGATTACTTTAATTTTTTCCCATTTATCATCTACATCCTGCAGCCATGATAAAAATAGACGACCATTGTAACGGGATCTTGCATGTCTATCTTTCTCTTCTTCTTGCTCAGGTGTCATAATGTTGTATACTTCATCGTCCTTAAGTATAGTACACACAGAAAATGGTAAAAGCTGATTAGCTAATGCACGAGCGGCACGTCCATGAACCCTGAGTATCTCTTGTTCAACACTCAACACCAATTTTTCTTTTTCTACTATGTGCTAAACAAATCATAAAATTATGCTAGTTTTTATATAAATATTATTATTATTAATTTTATTAAACTGAACAAACCTGTACACGAAGTCTTTGTCTCTCCTTTTCTTGTTCAACAAACAATTTTTTCAACTGTTCATGCAAATTGGCAGGTGATGGGGTTTGTGTATTTACTACACGGCTATTAGAATTACCAGCCAAAACATACGTGCATCTGTTCATTAAATAGTCTTTAAACCCAGATGGTGGTTTTGGTTGCACAGGAAACAAATTTTTACGTCTCTTATCAATCTACAACAAAACAAATATAGTATAATAATAACATATAAAAATAAAAACAGCAATCGATTATATTATTATTTAACCAATTTACTTGTTTTCTGATGTTTAAAAACATTTGATAGCAATTGGTAACTGGAGCAGGTTCACTGGTTGTGCCGGACGGATTAGTTTCTACAGTAGTAACATTGGCGGCAGATGAAGTATCACTAGTTTCGGATTCAGTACGGCTAGCTTTTAATTTGCGTCGTCTAGGATGTAACTCCATGCCTGACAGTTCAGCAGTAGCAGTAGATTCAGATGTTGTAGTTGCAGTAGCTGCAGCAGTAATAGTTGCTTGTTTGTCATCTCCAGAAACGATTGCCGATACATTTTCAGTCTGTTCTGAACGAGTAGCAGACGGTGAAGGGTTACCTGATCCTGCATCTACTGTCACAGCAGCTGGTGACGTAGTTTGAGCCAACTGTTCATCGGGAACAATTGGAGAAGTACCACGACTTGGTGCACCACTACTGTTACTACCGCATCTGTTGGATGACCGTAATACTCTGGTTTGAGGAGATTTTTGCTCTTCTACAGCTATTGTATCAGAAGTTGTTTTTTGAGGTGATTTTGGTGAGTTAGGCTGATTAGATGCTGGTGGTGACTCTTCAGATGGTACTACATACGGTAATGCTGTATGATGATGTGATCGATTACCGTTCTTGCCATTTGTTCTTGTACCCGTATCAGCATCAGTAGTAGGTATCACAATTTTTAATGGGGGTACTTTAGGGCCACCTCCAGGACTGTCAGCATTAGAAGGTCCAGAACCACCAGATTTGTCTTCATCACTATCAGGTTTAGGACTAGAAGCCTCATTTTTACCTAAAAAAAAAAATTAAAATTTAATATTTTTGTTACTTTTCATCTATCAGAATAGGGGTCTGTGTTAAATTAAATTATCACCATCTTCTCAATTTTAAGTTCTAAATTCAATAGTTTAATTAACACAACAACAAAATAAATCTCATGTTATACAAATAATATAATAATATGTCATACTATGTTATAAATAATTAAAAATATTTATATTTCTATCTGAAATACCTTCTAAGAGTACTAAATACATTTTACAGATCAATTAATATTACATGGAATTTTATACTTATTCATTAATTTTGGGTATAAAATACTATATTATTATACTTAAAGTATAATATTATATTATAGTATGGAAAATATATTATTACTAGTTACTAAAGATCAGATTTACATTTGATTTTTTCTAAGGCCAGGCCACACATAGCGGTTGAACCACTCAACAAATTCAAATATTTTGATTTAAAATGCAACTGCCTGATACGTGTTCACATATATGCAGTTCACCGTGGTGCGCGTTCGACAGCGTCATGTCAACCACTATATGTGGCCCCGGCGTAAAACTCCAAATGCCTTTAATTATTGTTTAACTTAGCTTACATTTTTAATATGCAAGGATGCATTTTAATACAATTTTAAGTTGTTTTTTTTAATTTATTGAATTGAAGATAAATGATCTACTGTAAAATGTATTTGATACAATTTATGAACAAAATGTAATTATGTATTATATTTTTTATAGCTATTTTGATATACAAATAGACAAATTGTTTGATACATAGGCATATATAAATACATGCAATAACTTGTAATTATATTTAATTTAATTTAAAATAAATTACCAATTATTACTTATAAAACTTTAGATTTAAGTATATAAATATAATGATTAACTGATCTTACTAGAATTTTTTAGCAATTTTGTAATTTAATACAAACAATAAGAATATTCAGTTTTAAGTAAAAAAGAAAATTTTAAGCTTTAATTACTATAAGAAATTTAACAAAATATTGTTTGATAATTTTGAGAAATTATAAGTTGAATATTAAAGCACAAAATGTTCTGTGATTTAAGTACAATTTTTAAAACCAATTGATAACAATCATACACATAGAAAGTGACTTATTAAAATTTAAACAAATCACCTTTAGAACTTTGACTATCTTCTTTCCTTTTTTTTGGTTTAACTTCTTCGTCTTCTTCAACTAGAGGCCGTTTTAAGTTATCTGCTTCTTTTAATGGCTTTATAGTTGATTCGTTTAATGAGCTATTTACAGTATCCGTTGCTTCACCTGAGCCACCATCTTTGGATTCACTTTCTTTAGAAGTACTAGCTGATGTACTCTCTGCTGGTGCACTAGTTGATACATTTGCAGTCGATTGAGAAATCGACTGATTGGGTGTTTCTGGTTTTTCTTCAGTCTCAACAGTTTTTCTATTTGTTAAAAGATTTATTATATAATATGTTGTGTATGACAAAAACAAAAAATATATAATTTTTTTATGCACAATACTTACGTATCATTCGTCATGCTGGCGTTCTGTTCTTCAGCTATTTTCTTGTTCTTCTCATCCTGTCGAGCAGACGAACTCTTAAATTGATTATTACCCGTGTTGGTAAGTCTTAATGTTACTCTAGGTGATGCATGTTGTTGTTTATCACTGTTCGCAGCATCTAAAATAAAAAATTAAAATTAAATAAATTATTATTACCAGAAGATACAAAAATTAGAAAAATTGTCCATTAGTTTTTTAATGATTATTTTTAATACACGGTATATAACATAATATACAATTCAGTATTCACCAAAAATTAAAAATCAAAATATTTAAATGGTTTGGCATAAAATATTTTTAGTTGGAACCTAGGTACCAGTCAATATTTTAATTTTTTTCTACAAAGAAACTGATAAAATACTGAATCAAACAATTTGATAAAACAAAAGTATACAAATGTGATAAGAGACTAATGATATACTGAGACCAACCAAATACTTAAAAATAATAATTTTATTACAAAACGGTATATTAATTTATGTAGACAGTAGAACCTAAGTTTGGATAAAAGTATTCAAATTAGGTATTTGCCTAGACATATATTTCTAGGAATTATTAATTATAAATTATAAAATTATTTAAATCTAATAATAATAATAAAATCAAGTGGAAAAAATGTACAACACAATGATTTCATTCAAAATATCACAAAAATGTACCAACTATATAATATTATTATAATACTTTAATAAGAAAATGGTAGATAGTCATAAACTCGTTAATAAAAATAAAAATAATAAAACCCTGTATTGAACTTAAAAGTAAATTATTTTATCTCAAATTATATTTATGTACCTATAAGTAAATATATTTTACAAATCTCAACTAGAATTAGGTACCTATATATAATACATTTTTTTCGCATTGTTCTATGTTTGCTTGCACAATTTATAAATCTCGATTGCAAAAATTATTATCATTATCATCAAACATTAAAGAAAGATAAAGCCATAAAGGTAGAATTGAGTTGCTACCTACCTACTTAGTACCTACGAAGTAGGTCAACTAGAAAACTTGTGTCCGATACGTCATTATTATAAACAAAACAATACGAGCTACGAGCTAAACAAAAACCACAATCAGAGTGCATTGCATTGTTTTTTTTTTTTTTTATTAAGGAAGTATGTGACTAAAATCTTGGTACCTATAATAAAATATTATTAACATAAAATACGATAGAAACTAAATATGTGTTTAATACATATTTATTTTAAAATAATACAAATTCGGAACTGTCGGAATCAATGTTAAAAACGATTAATGAATATATTATAATATTATATTCATGCGCATTAATCTCATCAATCAATAATTGATAAGCCAGTAGGCAGGTAACTAAATAACGACATTCTTTTGTTAAACTCCGTGATTAATAATACGAATAATATCTAATAATCTAAGATAAATTATATTTCATTGTAAGATATGTTAAACGATTGTACATAAGTAGATGCTGAAATCGGTGTTCCTGACTTAACGAATGGTATAACAAGTGTTGAAACACCTATTAAGTGTTAAATTGTTTACACGCAAGACAAAAAACAAGTGAAAATTTATAATCTTCAAGATAAGGTTGCAACCACTGCAACGCACAGAGAAGTTAACAAGTTTAACAATTAAGTTTGCAAAATTAATTGTATTCGTTTGAATAACATTAGAAAAAAAAATGAATAATTAAAATAATTCTATAATTCTATACGAATCCTATTGCTTATTATATTATTACTAATGCCTCGTCATATAAGTACCCTAGAAACCAAATCCTCTATACACCTAACGTAGGTGATATTTATCACGATCGTGATGTACTGATGACTAATAAATAGGGGTACTAACAAGTAACAACAGTCGGCAAGTTTCGTGTTTCCAAACAATATTATAATATTATTTAATATTTTAATATGTACCATGCAATGCACACACTCTAATCAGAATCGACTTGGGTTGTCCACACTATGTCGAAATGAGCACAACGACATTCGTTTCGCATTTGTAGTTTTTTCAAGTACCTAGGTAGTTGGAATCGGTAGGAACAGATAACGGTAAATTGTTGATTTTCGGAACTGAAAATTTTCAGATACCCTTTACAATATTATTGAATTACTATTAATGAAGGACAAGAAAAAAAATAACTGCGCGCTAACCCCGTTCGTTTTTTAACCAGCGGTTTTCTCCGCAGTCCGTCGTACTCGCATAACCTCCTCCTCCTAATGCAACGCTTACAGCCGGCCGCCGTTTCCCCGCAAGTCTCGCGCTGCGCTTCGCCGGATTCACAGAGTTCATGATGACCGTCGTCTTGGAGGCGCGAAACGTGCAGATAAATCACTGAACGGAATCGATTTCTGGGTCGACAAGACAGTCCATCGGGGCAAAAATAAGGGACACAAAATTGTCGACCGTCGGCTGAAGACACGTACGATGCTATCGGCAGGGGGTACGGGACCGACGGCGACGATCGGTTATATTATTGTGATAAGTGTTGGACGGGGTATTAAAATGGTACGTTACATAATAATACTATGACGTTTTAAATGAGACGAATGATGATGCAGTGTATCAGACACACGGAGTGATCGTAGTGTCGGCGACGATCAGCCCAAATTTTCGGGAATTCGGGATGACCCGAGCTCGAGCTGTAGTAGGCTACTAGTAGCGGCGCAGCGCGCAGTTGTTTTCCCCGTCCCCGGGGCCAACGAGACACGAGTACATATTATTATTATCAAAAACTATACGATAATATTAATATACTCGTATAATAATAATTATTATTCGTAACTTATCACAGTGCAGACTACAACGGGGCCGGCCGATTACAGTAAAAAGATATATAATATAAATAAATTAGCGGTTTCGACGACGTTGGGTATAGAACGACGGGCGAAGAGAGGTAATATAAAGACAATGACAACAAAACCACGAAAAAAATGTTATCACATATGGATATTATACGATCACGGTGTATATGGTACTCGACCATTTACACGCGCACAAAAGGCGGTTGGGAAACGTGACAACGTCGCTTTGACAAATCGAAATATTCTGCCCCCACCCCCCGGGTTGAAACCGCCGAGTACCGCATGCAACCTCTACCACCCGCCGGCGTGGTCGCACACAACGCGCGCGGCGTAAACATCAGCTCTTTTGTGTGCCAGCGTGTGTAGTTTGTGTATGTGGATCCGTTTTTGAGACCGTTTCCAAAACGCGCGCACACCTTCACCCGTATGAAAAGAAAAAATGCGTCGACCGACGAGGGCCCGGGGATGAAGGGGGGGGGAGGGAAACAAAAGCATCGGCAGGCATGATGCTACTGACGTGGGAATATTATTGTAATAGTGTACTTATTATTGTAGTAAAAGAAAAATCGAGTTCTGACCTCAGCCGCGACGGCGGCGACACGAACGCGACCCGCTGCTGTTCATTCCGTCGCGTCGGCGGGTAAAGCCCCGACGCTGGATTTCGTAAGGCTGAAAATTTGCAAACCGGCCTTCCGGACGGCGTTTCGGAGTAATACACAACGTTGAGGCGAAAACGAAACGGAGCGACTCGCGGACCTGGACGACGCACACGATCGTTGTAGCAATAGGCTGCTGATGGTTGTACCCGGACGCGTTCGCCGACACTGGCGACTGGCGAGCGCGTCTCCTCGTGGTCCGCTTGCGCTGCAGAGCCGCCGATCGTACACCGTGTCGAGTTCGGCGACGGCGTTCAAGGTCGGCGGCGGCGGCAACGTCTACAACTATATAATATTATTATATACCTGTACGAACCACTCGACGACGTTCACCGTCATATCCTACATCATCAATACGCTAGTAACCAAATATACCGAATGAAGTATCGTGGCACAGAGTTATAGCTGCCAAATTAGTGACGTGAGCGCATCGGCAGCTGTCCGGCCTTCGGCGTTTCTCCGGTTTTTCGAGTGGGTGGCGACGTTTACGGACCAGCATTTCACGCTTTCCACCCATTACACACCCAAACGCAATGACTTATAAGTAGTAACCGTGCACAACAGGGGCACCCAGTGAAATGGGGTGTTCCTCGAAAAGAACCTTCATTGGATACGTATGGACGAAACCGCACCGGCTTTCGTTCGGGACGAGTGTTGCCCAGCGGGTGGGTTTTGGGGAAGTCTTAAATATTAGCTATTATGGCATATAGATAGGTACTACTTTGTGTGATAGGGTTTATTCGTCCCGCGGAGATTTCATCGCGCACACCAGCTGTAGTTGCGAAGACGTTTTTGTATATCTGTAGAAATGTAAATTGTCTTTTCAAATGGTTTTTTAATTTTCTCCGAAGTATGTTTATGATTAATATTTTTCTTTTTCATGTGAACGCGATAAAATGAAAACGCACGGTCAAAATCAATCGTTTTATTCGAATGAGATGATTTATTGTCACGTTTAAATGCATAATTAATAACTGCAATTACACCGTCATTATTATATTACACATCAAACCTGGTGGTTTGATCTTCGTCATCACTCATCATTTCCCGATATCCGGCTTTTCGCCATACTTTGTTATGAGTTATGACAATTAGATAATGTATAATTGTCAGTCTATATAAAATTTACACTTTTATTTTTAATATTATAGCTATATTCATAAACTATGAACTTTCAACTTGAACTTCCCTGAAAACGTAATTTAGAATCCTTATTAGAATGTCAAATAGACATTGTCTATAAAGGTAGTGATGTAGTATTATAAATTACAATACAATCAATACAAATCTATACAATACATTTGAATTTCCGTCAATAATAAAATTATTGGTCCATAATACCATATGATAAAGAACTATAAACATTTTAATATTAATATAACATATATTTATGATTATTGATTAACATAATATGCGATATTGCGATGGTTTTGGAGAAGAAAAATAAAATTTCTACAATATTATTAATAAAAATATAAATATGAATATTAATAGTACTACAAGTAAATTATAAAATATACTCCGCTCAGGATCGGTACACTTTATATGCAATGAATAATGACTATCATTTATTAATGAGTTTTAAATTAACAGATTATTTAGGTTAACTATGAAATAGTAATCAAAACGTTCAAAACCATCTATTGCAAAGCACAAGCATATACACTATACAGTATAGTTACCAAATTTTTTCATTTGAAATGGATAATATTAATATTAGTAAATTATAGGGGTTTATAATTTATAAATTTATAATAATATGTACTTATATTAATGCATTTCATTGATAATATAGAACTTTATATATATTAATATATTATTGAATATTTTTCTAACATGACTATCAAGCAAATCAATAGTAGAATCTATGGTTAATAGCATTATAGCAATACAATACTTAATTATATGATATATGATATCTAAAATTAATAATAATTAATAGAAACATTCAATCGTGGCTAAAAGAATAATACATTTATTTAATAGGTATAACTATAAAAAGTACCTAACAAAACAATTTTACTTTTGACCTATAGGTTAATAGATTATAAGATAATAATATTATAAATAAATGTTACACAAAATATAAAATATTAGAATTTAGAATTTTATTATTGTCATTATTAAGAAAGTTTAAAAAGAAAAAGATTCAATACCTATTAATTTGTTTTATCGATGTAATTTAATTGTAGCATAATACGTATAGGTACCGTAAAATAACTTAAAATTACTTAGTTAGGTATTAAAACAAAATATTAAAAATATTTTTTTTTTATTATTATAGTACATATTATATTAGAACATTTTTATATGTGATTACTTATTATGTATTACAATGGACTTTATTTGTTGTCTGATAGTTTTTTAAATGATAAATATAGTTATTGTGAATTGTGATTGTTGTGAAATTATGAATATATTAATGATAAAATAAAAATAAAAAAGGTAGCCAAGTGGATACTGCTCCGCTATACATATTTAGGTAAGTATCAAGTGGAATTCGTTATTGTGTAGGTAAATCTCAATAATGAATTTTATTAAATCTGAATTCGATGATAAACCATAGTATATATGCGATGAAAAACGATTCAAAGCGAAGATTGTGTAAAGTTTTGTAATTATGGTTACAAAATAATTATTTTATTAATAATATTGGATTCGAGTAAAAATTCTCGTTTTTCCTATTATTTTTGTTTGTTTTACCGAATTATAAAAAAATAACAGAGAATTTTTAATTTTTTAAAGTATAAACTAGATTCAACTTGCTAATATCCTGCAAAATTACTATCCAAAGTGGAAATCAAGCGTTTTATAGATTAATTTATCTTGTATGTAGACACTAAACACATAAAAAAAAACACATCATTGTTAAATCAATAGGTTATAAATACATTGATCGCTCGGTTCAGAATCGATTATAATTTATATTGCTTAAATTATTGAAAAATTAAATTTAAAATAATAACTTATATTTTAATATATATAGGTAGGTATAATAAGTCTTATACCTACTGTGTAACTGTTGAACTGTGTAAGTAAGGTATAATAATGATATATTATTGCATTATGTACCATTTAAATTTATGAAAACTAAAATTTATCTTAGTCTTTTGATATAAATACAAAAATAATTAATGTAGTCAAATTCTAGTAATTATATATGATGAAAACAAAACATAATTACGATATCATTTGCATATTAAAAATAGGTGATATACGTATATCCTAAACATAATTCATAATACACAATGGCCAATTATAAAATACAAATTACAACATAATTGTTTGAATGCCAATAAAATTAAATATAATTATTCAATTCCCAATGTGTATCTTGAAATTTAAACAACACGTAGGACGTAGGTGTAACTACTAGCTGTATAGTCGTGAATTAGAAAACTTTAAATTTCATAAAAAAAATCGCATATTTCCAATGATTCATCATTCATTGCAAATTTTCTGCAAAACGAATTTCTCTTTGCAATGTTTGTGCACAAATATATGACTCAACATGCGCATAATATAATTATTTTTTTTATTTTGAAATATAAAAAATAATAGTAATGGTATACATTTTTGTTAATTCATGAACTATTTTAAACAAATTTAAATGAATCCAAGGTTTGGAAAGAGGATCAATAGAAATTTATAACTTCATATGTAAGACTGAAAATTGAAAATTACCATTAGAATTTGGTAATATAATAATATTCCGTATATTGAATATACGTAGAAGCTAAAAACACGTTATATAATGTAGGTATGCCTACAGGCTATACAACTAAATAGGTAATATAATATTCAATTCAATTCAATACGACGAGTTGTGAATGCGGCTTAAGAGACCAAAACCACGATAACCTAACCATACCACTGCAGTAAACAACTATCAAAAACATAATTAAAAAGCTACATTTTATTAGGCATTGCCACATTGGAACCAGATGATAAGAAAAAGACAAATATACTTAAATTGATTTAAGCACATAGGTAAACTACGGCTTTTTAAAAAATACCAGTCTTTATTTTTGCAAACCTATGATATATCATATTGTTAAATCGTTAACAATTAATGTACTAATTTTCGGTGTAAAAAAAAACTCAATGGATGGATACATGTATTTTGAACAGCTTTTTCCACAGCTCCAAAAGCACACTATATAGTGATAAACATATTTATAGTAAATAATGATATATTTTAAACACAATATGCATACATAATGCACGAGTTTAAAATGAAATTTAATCATAAATGTATGTTAAATTTCTAAATTTAATATGTTATAATATTCAAATTTACAACTCTACATCGGATCGCACAGTCAAAACACAACTGTGTATAATTAATATTAGAGGTGCTATCATTGCTATTTAAAAAAATATACGTATAGAATAAAAATAATAAAATGGTAGGTTTAATAAATTTCAAACAATCAATATATTTATGATGGTTGTACTGAAGGAGCCTATGTCAAAATATAGTCAAATAATATTTTTATAAAATCCATAATGGCATTTGGCAGGTAGGTAAGAGGTAACTATGACAACGGAAGTTGGCAGACGCATGAACATGGTGAAAATGTAGTGTGTGTTATAATTTATAAACGTATAGTATGAATTCTAATATACTGAAATACAACTAATTGTGTCAATTATGTCAGTTGGGTTATAAACCTTTTAATGAAGTGTTCTTCTTAGAAAGTTTATTAGATTAGTCAAATAAACAAATTTAGCTACGGCACAAGGGGTATAAAATGGGTAGGCTGTAATTGGTCCCATCGTTGTACTGCCATGATAATATAATGGTAATTGGTATAGTATTATAATTTATAATACAAAACTATAAGTAAGTATATTATGTTAAATATTAATCAACATACTTTTTAAGTGTCTACACGGTTTCTACGTTTATATGATGTAAACTATATTAGTATACCAGTTATAGGGTTACTGCAGTAATTGTATCGTTAACACGATATAGTAATTTAATGAAAGAACTCGATGTTTGCATGTATTGACTCATACTCGTCTTAAAAGCTTATAAAGTATTGAAAATTTACATTCAACAAAATTTTTATTGTTAGTTTATTATGTTGATAAACCTACGGCGTCAAAACTTCAAAAGTTGTCAAGATTAAATTACATAAAGATAAAATATAAAAATAACAATGTACATACTACAGATTATATAAATGATATAACTTAAATAGTATAATACTATAATATAATTACGGTAGTATAAGATATCATGAGAAGTGAAACGGCGGCTACAATGAATTTGATTGAGGTAGAGATTAATGTAGTTAGTTTTAATATTACAGTAAATCAATTTTGGAAGTATCAAGTAAGTATATTATACGTGATCTCTTGATAGTTGATATTTTTAATTTTAATATTTAATTTACTTATAAGTTATAACTCTAATAACTAAAATAATGAAAAACCCAACGAGAGAACACTTAGTATGACTATACCTTCAGATTTGATAATAAGTCAATTTACTGAAATTTTAAACCTAACACTAAATGAATTCTATTGAACGTAAATTTGGTATGTTGTACATTTATATAAGACGGAGATAATGTAGATAATGAAGAATGTAGACATTCAAATACTTACGTGATTCGATTGATAGTCTAACCTACAAAATAAGTAGGTATAATAGATACTATAATATATGTTAAGCCCTTTAATAGGTCTATATAAATCGTAGTCCAATAAAAAAACATTTTGAAAATGTTCGAAATTTCATGAATAAAAACAATTTACTACACTCAATAATTTTAAATTTAATAAGTGTTTCAAGGGTAACATAATATATTTTATTTCATTTTTCTTTCGATATAGGGTATTTAAAACGTATTATTTGAGTAATAAAAAATCATATAATATAAATATTTAAGGTTATCGTTCACAAAAGATTTGAGAAAACCAAAATTGATACAATTGGTAAAAAGTAAATAAGTATTTAAGGACCGTATTTGGGAATTTTCCGCCCAGGGCAACAAAACAAAAAAAAATTGATGTTTAATATGATATATGTTTATTATAAAATTAAAATTATAGTATTAATCGTAAGAAATAAATCAACAAAGTTTTGAAAATATAAACAAAATAATCAAAATTAAAAAAAAATAACTATACCTGGTGAAATAACCTCTAGTGCATCCTTCCCTAAATAAGACCATGATCACATTATATAAATATTCATAATACACATGAAAAATATAAAAACAAATACAATTAATCAATAATAAATATAAATGAGTAAATGAGTTTAATGCCTTCGCATAAGTTGATAAAAAAAATATTTATCTGACGTTTTAATATTTTGTTTATACTTTTTATCTTCATTATCTTTTCATTTGTTTTGTTAAGTGATGAGGTTATCATATGAGTTTGTTTAATTTCTTCGTTGTCTGATGAGTGATAAAACGTTAAAAAATATCAACACCATTTGAATAATAATTAACTTAACTTACTAATACAATTATTCTAATTATAAATTATTATTACAAAAATATATTTTTGACTGACTAAAAGTGACTATTAAGTACTTCAATTTTGTAGGTTCATAATGGGTTACCTGTAATTTGATTAGATAGTTGGGTATAAAGTACAAATAAGTCGAAAGGAATGAATAATATTATAATATAACATTTAATAAATCAGTATAGGTAGATACAAACATACAATAAATCATGTGAACTACTTCCTACATAGTATACAGAGAGCAATGTGATTTTTTTTATAGTTTGTACTAGTGTACTATATTCTAACTTTGAAGTGTAAAAATAACTAATAAGTATATAAATATTTTTAAATTAAAAAATATAAATTTTTAATAACTAACCTAGATTGGATATAACAACTATAGCATAGATTTGCTGTACTAACAGTGACAACACTAATTAAACTAGTTGGAAAAAAATGTCGTCAAAATGTTCAGTACATTTTAAATTTAAACTTTGAACAGAAATATAAAATTATCAAGGTTAAATTAAATGTTATATACTCACAAAATACGTGTAAAATGTATCCTAAGGATGAATATATAATCTAAAATATGAAATTCTACAATGTACCAATTCATATTATTATAATTTATAATACTGTTAAAACTAAACATTATGTGCCTGTGTGATTAAAATCGTTAATAATCACATGTAAAAAATGTTCTAAAATCTTGCAGTTAACGTAGTTATTAATTATAGAGTATCTACTATCTATATTCTATCTATAGTATAATTACTTTAATATCTGAACATATATACTTGACACGATTAATTATGAAATGATTAATTCATTAGAATATTATGTTTTTTTTATGACTACAGTGTATTATAAGTTACAACCGTATTTTAAGCATACCTATTTAATTTATATACCTACCATTATTATGAAAATAACTATTCGGTTTCTACATTAAGACCACAAAAACAAGTAAATTAGCCAAAACTGATAATTAGGTAAATTTTTATTCATCTTTTTTTTTTTTAATTAACAAATTGAAACGTAATACAAATTACTATTATTGAGCATTATTTGGTTAAATATTTACATCGCAGCACATCGTTTTATATGTACACTGTGCCGTTGTCATACCTAGTTAGTAGTTATTGTCTGTTTTATATTATGTTATTTTGTTATTGGTTATTGGTTATATTATGTATATTTTATATGTTATCTATCTTGTAAAAATAAATAACAAAAGTAATAGCTTTTGCCACTACAAGCTATAAAACAAACATATTTTAACTTTTTTAAAAAAAAAGGTATTTAATTTTTAATATAATTATTTGAATATAAAGATGTGCCGATGAGCTTAAATATTATTTTCAATTCAATTTATGTTTAAAATATTTTATTGGATGCCGGATGGCATCTTGAAATTTATCGTTTATAATCATTGTTATTACTTATTACCATGTAATAATATAATATTCATTTTTAAATGTCGATATTTTAAAACATATTTATTTTTAACACGTGTATACTTAATACTCGGTAATAAGTTAAAAAAAAGGTTTATATACATATACATAAGTACCCGTATTTATTATAAGATACCTTGTATAAATGTATATTATGTAGTCATCTTTTTATACAATTTTATTTTTATTAGTTCGAGAATTTAATGTTATTTATAATTAGAGCCCGGATTTATATGCATTTAAAAAGTATCAAATATGATGCAAATATGCAAAAGAAAAGTGGCTAAATATGCAATTATATGCATTATGTTAAGCTTTATAAAATGAGTTTATTTAAAAAAAAAATACACTTTTACACCAAAGAAATTCTGTATATGTTATCAAAATCAAAAAAAAATGAAAATATCCACTGCTTTATAATAAATCAATTGAAATTACTTTTAAAAAATAACAGAAAACTTGAAAAAAAAATACAAATATTTTAAAATAACATTTTTAAAAATTAATAAATAATAATAGGTATACATTTTAAAACTTTTCAGAACAATATAATTAAACTATTTAAATAGGTTCTTTTAATAATTTTCATAACAGTGAACAATTATATATTTTTCCATATTTTCTGGCGTCATTGAAGTTCTTTTTTCAGTTAGAATTGATTTATACGT
>VUJU01001691.1:0-50636 GCA_009835225.1 Aphis craccivora
ATTAAAACTAAAATTAATTTAAAGAGAGGTGTAGGCTGTGTAAATCTATCTATCATAAATTATAATATGACCTGAAAAAATATTATTGAGATTTATTTGTCGAGATCGTGACAAAATTAAGTAATTTTAAAAACATATTTAGAACTAATCTAATCTGTATTATTACAAAAAAACACCGTAATAAATCTGTAAATATCAAACATAAGTGAATAGTGTTCTCTATAAAAATGTTGTAGAAGGAAATTGGCGTCCATCTTTTGATGGAAACTGATGATTATTTTTGACAGGTGTACAAATCGACTGTAATCAGAAAAAGTCATCTTCTTAAAAACGATTTATGTCATAAATACATTTAGCATTCCTATTATAACATCACCTGGGATCATTTAAACTAATTACCCGTTTAAAGTATTAATAGTTTTACAGTTCAACTTTTATAAAATATTAGTTTATATAAAAAATAAAAACGTTATTAAAATATAAATAATAGATGTATAAAATATTTAATTTTCATTTTTATATTCTTGTCATGAAACGAAACTATAGAGTTTAGACAAATACTTTTAAATAAAATCTAAATTAGTGTAGTTTTGCTTATTTTATTTAGAATAATCAAATTTAACTTGAAGACATTAGGACTGCAATGTGTCACTACTCACTGTAAGGATAGAAATAAATTAAAAATTTTATCATCGTCAATCATAAAGTGAACTAATTGAGTGTAGTCAGAGATATTCATTTATATTTTTAAATTTTATAAAGAACACAAATGTATACATGTTGGTCCCTCACACTAACTTATTCTACGCAGCCTATTATCTTTTTAAACTAAAAAAAAATATATTCGTTAGCTAATGCAATATTTTCACTTATAAATTATATTTTTTTATTAGAAGTTGTTTTTTTTTTTAATGTTTAAGACGTCAACTCGATATTTAGTCTCATATCTAGTATACGATTTTATTAGTAATTAAAATAATCATTCAAAACAATATAAGGGCAATCATTTTTGTTCAAAGGACATTTATACAAATATAAGTATTTCAGTATAACTGTATAACTAATCAATAATATTTTATGTGCATTATTAAATCAGAACGGACTAAACGGAACAGAGCGATAGTTCGAAAAAAATATTATTATATTAACTATATAGTGTGTCTACATCGTCATAACCTGTACTTATTAGAAATCAATCGGGACATTGGTTTTTTTTCACGAGTACGTCCTACTACTACTAATACATACACATGGACGCCTATAGGTAAAATTTTAAGGGGAGTCAAAATAAAAAATTCTCAAATGTGAGATAGTGATATATCTTAATGTTATTTTCACATATCCATAGATTTTAAATATGCCATATTTTTTTAACTCCCTTTTTTGCCCAGGAGGGGGAAAGTGCCCCATCTTTCCTCCCCTCAATGGGCGCCCATGTACACACACACACACACACACTCACACTCACGTCTCGTGCGTTACGGCGGATCCTCTGTGCAGGTAAAATTATCGTCGATTTCACAGCTCTCGCGAACGATTATTATTGCGTGTTAGCGAATACGAAACCGTCACCACGACTATTGTACAATAACGATCGACTCGATCGGGAGGTCTTGTTTTTGTCGTTCATCGCGAAAATTTTCGCGTCGTCGAGGGACACACACACAACGAATGGCACCTATAGAGATGGCACGCCCTCGGGTTTACGACCGGGACGCACACCGGCTATAACGCAAACGTCTCGACCGGCACTAAAAATCCACTATCGGCATTGTATAATATTACACTAACCGAATAGTTATTGCTAACGATAAACGCGGCACTGCCGTCGCCAGTATTGTTATTATTTGTGATGACGATGACGTGTCGTCCAACCACCGCAGTCGTCACAAGGTGATACTTTTGCCCTTATTAAGCGTATAGCGTGAATAGTGGTCTTCTCGGTAAATGTTTGTGATGTGAGAGAAATTATGATTTTTTTTTTTTTACAGGTTTATAGTGTCGTTAGAAACAAGTTACGATGGGTACGTTTTTTAGACAATACTTTTTTAGACGATTGAATGAAAGTGAAGAAGTGAAGTGTTACAGCGACCTTTTTAAATGTACAGTACACTATAATATAAATCTGCTCGTTTAAATTATAAATGTATATTATATACTTATATGTACATCTTTTTAACTATAATCAGTGTTTTGAAAGTCGATTTTAACATATAGGAAGATCCACAAATATGTTATACTGTTATTATGAAATTAAAAAAAAAAAAAAAAAAAATGGCGAAATAGTTCTGCTACATAGTTTATGTAGATCAGTCATATCATACGCAAAGCATTAACTAAATTGAAAATATTGAATAGAATAGGTATTATATGGACTGTACATAAACCTAAATAAAAAATAAAAACATTTTGTACAAATTTTACTTTAAAACAACATAACACATATACAATATTATATAAACCAAATATATCTCTATCTAACATTGTTGTGACACAAAACAAAAATTGTTTTATTTCTTCTTCAGTTTTATTTCATTATACAATGAACCCGGTGCCCGAAGGCTGAAAAAAAAAGACTCATAAAAATATAGAATATGTGGCTCTACGCTAAACTTTTTTTTAGTTTCAGTAAAACAGACGGAGTATGAGGAATCTTGTATTACATTTCTAAGCCTTAGGTGTTGAAATTAAAAATTTTATAATTTAATATTAGCATAATATACCTTGTATTATATCTTTAAGCTTTTTTTTATTTTAATTTGTTTCATACGTAAATCTAAAAAAAGGTAAAAACTTAGGTATTTAAAATATCTATAAATAGAGTAAAAAGAACTAAAGTATTTTGAAATGTCACGTTTAGTAAATTCTAATATAAATAATGAACTTTTTATTATGAATTATTAATGTATTTACAGTTATTTATTTTAACAAAGATTCCAGTTTTTCCTTAATTTTTGTTTTTATTTTCCATAACAAAAAGTATAAAACATTGGATGCACAATAATAATAATTATATCATAGTAAAATCAGAAAATGCATCTCTCCGATCAGTATCAAAAATGTACCTTTTTATTTGAAAAATATAAGAATCAAAAAACGATAATTATTATTTTTGATCTTTCAAAACAGAGTTGTATTCGAATGACTTGAAATATTTAATTAAAAAAAGTTTTTAACATATACAATACATATATTGTTCAAATCATTGTTTACAAATAAAACTATAAAAGAATCACTGTATAATGTATATAGAAGTTTTATTTTATAATTTATATTTTCTATTCTTTTGGCGGTTGCTTTAAAAAAAAAAAAAAAAATACTTTATCTATATATTTATATTTATTATTTACGTCTCTCCATCAAGTATTTTTAGTACAACTTGGTTTGTTGTTTGTAAATAAAACGCCAGTTTAATAACCCACATCCATACGCCGGTGGCCACACAGTGTACACTACGTACTCCCGGACGTCGTCAAACTATACGATTGGTTCATGGAACGAAATAATATTATACTACTTTAAATGTACATATATTTATAAATAGTGAATACACAGAGTGTATATCACCAATCACCATACTTGGTCATAAACTCTGTTATTTACTTTAATAATGTAGTAATTCAAAAATAAAATACGGATTTTTAGAACTGTTGTTTATACTAAAACCATATTTCCAGGTAGGTACTAAAATTTTTATACCATTTAAAGCATATAATATGAAAATAAAAGATTATTTTCTAAATGGAAACCACCATTGATTACTGTCAATTTTTAAATAAATGCTTTTTTAGAAAACGTTGATCCCTTACAATTTTAATTCAAACGAATGACTTTTGAGTTATTAAATTATATATAATATTTAGTATTAAATAATGGTTTTAAATAAAATATAAAATTCATGTATAATATTTAATTTATTACATAGACAATATTTTCAAACAATACAGTTTTTTAAAATTGAATTATTCATTTTCAAAAGATCATTGTAAATGTATACTTGGACCATTATACATAGATCGTAATTTAATTTATATATTATTAACAATTATAATTTATAGACTTATCGTTAAGATTAAATCTGTAATAAAAAAAAAAAAAAAAATTATGTTGCTTAACAACTTGTAGTAAAAAAGTCTTTCATCTATCTGATAAGAAAATAGTTTATAATCTATTAGAATACTATTTAAATGCCATACCTATAAAACGCAAACATTTGAAACATGGTATTTAAGTATACTCAGCTATTCCAAAAATCAGAATTAAAATAAATTCATTATCGAAAGATAAAACGAGGGTGAGAATTCTTGGTGAATATATAAGTGTTTATTAGATCCCGTCGTTTTAAGAGCAATTTTAAAAGTGTTTACCGTTTGGTAGCGTAATGAAAGAATGGGGAGGGTAGAAGGAAAATTATATGGTTAAGAATAGTATTTTGAATTGATGGGTTTGCACAATAACTGTCATAAAACTGCTTAGTTTTATTATTTTTTAGTTTTGTTTTGTTTTTCATCCTGTTTTTGTTTTCCGATGAATAGACTACAATAGCGTCTTGTTTGGCTTAACCTCAAAAGTTTTCGAACAAACGCTACAGAAATAAGTTCTTTATAAATCGTACCATGTCAGATTTTTTTCTAATAGTAGTAATAATACATTAATACAATTAACAGTTATCAAAAAACTGTAATATGTAACTACGTTGTACGCTAAAATATATAAAATAACATACATTAATTATAATATTAATAGATTATACTGTTTAAACAAAATAAAAAAGCTTAATGGAAATGGAAAATATTTAAGATCATGATTTATGGAAAAATTAAGTTACAAAACTTAAATTTGGATAAGTATTACTGGTGTGTTATTAATACATTAAAAGCTTATTATTGAAAATAAAGTCAGATACTATTTTGTAGGTTTTTAAATATGTATATATTTTTCAATATTTTCTTCGATACTTAGAACTTTTTGTTTAATAAATAATCTTAAACAGCATATTTCAATATTTCTAAGAATAAACAAATTCAAAAATCCACTCAAAGCATGAAATCATATGATTATTCGGTCCATTTACTATGTATCTAATACCTATTCATTTTGTTCGGTTTTTCTTGAATGCAATTTTATACTTCGAAAATTATTGTTATTTTATATAATATTATGTTTGTCCTTAAAGTATTAATCTAAGCATTTTTTAATTATAATTGTGTATGTAGTCAAGTATGATAAATTAATGAAATAGGAACGCAAAGGTTTCTAGTGTTTCCAAATACTTTTGAATTACCTACTATACAATATTTAAAATCATCATTAGTTTCATTAAAATGTTAACCTTCTGTAATTAAAAAAAAAAAATTGGACATATTTTTAGATTTTTAAATTTTTATTAGAGCAACTTCCGTAAGATCTTGTTAAAAAAATTGTAAAATGTTTCAAACTTTACGACTGAGTCTAAACATTTTGAAAACAATATCATATCTAATAAAAAAATATGATAATAATTTTGGAAAAATGTTAAGTCTTAGAAATTGTTTTTGAGTTATAATAAAAATATAAAATCAAATTTGTGTAAAAACTGTACTTCTACATTATTTTGTAAACAACTGGATATTTTTTTTTTACTTTTTACCCTTCAAAGTACTCACTAGATCCAATTCACTACTAGAAAACAAACTTAAAGCTTAAATCAAATCATTTTTTTTGTGTTCCAAAAGGTGGTGATAGATACAATAAAAAACACATGATTGTAAAATCAATACACCCATTACTCCGTTCAGTATCAAAAATTATAGTAGGTAAGGTTAATAATATTATTTAAGATACATGAATGGGCTCATTGGAACTTTTAATTAAATACTACTATAACAGCATTAGCAAAAAAAAAAAACATTTCATTGCTTAGAGTCTAAGACAATATATTTTGTTTAAATTAAAATTGTATTCATTTTATTCTAAAGCTTATTGTATTCATTTTTTTCAACAAGGATTCAATAAGGAATTAACTATTTACTAAGATAACACAAAATTAAAAGCAATTATATTTCAATAAAAATAAGTTGAAAACAATGTAATATAAATATTTTTATAAACTAATAATAAATTGAAATATTTATTATAAATTAAGTAACAATAATTAGACAATACTAATTAAAATGGGAGTAATCTATACTTTTCGTTTTATCATACAACTCTGAAGTATCATCAAATTTACCATATTTATTTAAACTATAGTTCTAAAAAGAATTAAGTGTGTGACACATTTAATAATACTTTAGATGCAGCATAATACGTTTCTTATACAGTATGTACAATGTACATTGTACATACACATATGAAGCATTAAAGTGCTTATCCTCAATGTTAAAATTCCTAAAAACATATGCTATTTAACATAACTATGATTTTATAATCACCACCAATAAATAAATAATATATATATATATTAAACAGTTAAATAAAATTAAAACTATATTTTCAAATATTTAACTAGTTATAATTAATTTTTAATATAAAAACTAGTAACCACAAGAGTAAAATTAATAAACTAATTGTGTTACATCTACTAGGTATAATGCTAGTATAATCCATTATTTTTATATGATAAATGAACACGAAAACAGGACATTTGTATGAAATTAAAAAATTAAAAATATAAAAGGCTTATTTTAAAAATATTAATTGATTTCAATTAATATCAAATCAAATCATGTTTAATTAATTATTGATGAACCATTTATTAAACATTACATATGGGGTAAAAATTGTTTAGTTTTATTCAAAATGTAACACCTATTGGAAATATATAATATATGTGTACTAAGTACTTAAATAGATATTTATTTACAGCAAAAATTATTTATCCACATTAAGCAATATTTCTATGTCCTAAGTTGTTACTTAAAATATTATTAAAATAATAAAATAATAAACCGTTGATAAAGTTATCATTACTTATACTGTAATATTGCTTCACAACTATGTTATATTATATGTTATTTTCTTAGGCAAGTTGTTATTAACTATGAAGGTCTTAGATAATATTGGTGCAACAAACCGTTAATTTTGTGTAGTGGAATTAGTGAGGCGCATAGATAGAACGTATTATATATTTCTATCAAATGTTTAAAGCGGCAGTTGCACTTTTGAAGTTAAGTAAAGTCTATATAATACTAACTACCTATTTAATAATAATCAGTTTGATGCTTAGATAAATAAATTGTTAATTTAATAAACATAACTTGGTAAAAATTGTATGTTACATTAAACTTAACACTTACCTCAAATTGTTGATATAATTGTACAACCATTTGGACTTATGTATGTAAAAAAAATTTACTTTTACAAAAAAAAAAATAATTACAGCATGACAAACTATTGACATTAACCTGGAAATAAATGTAGTACGAAGTTTACAAACATATTTATTGTATAATGAAAATAATATTGAGTTATATTATTGAATACATTTTGATTTGTTGAAAGTAGGTTGATAAGATATACAATATTAACAAAAAAAAATACTGAATGTTTCTTTAAATTTGATAAAAATATCAAGTCATATAATTAAATTCAAAAACTATTTTATAAATTCATATGTAAAATATTTCTTCATTTTATTTTATATTTTCATAATTAATTCATTTAAAAATTTAAAAAATAATATTAAATAAATAAACAATAAATGTATGAAATGTCTAATGTTATGTCTATGTCTATATGAAGGCGTTGATTGCGTAATTTCTTGAAAAAAGGTATGATTATAAAATAAAATGTAGTAAACTTACTAATAATCTTAAATAAGTATAATAGCTGAAAGAGATATCTTTATCGTTTAATAATGATCAAATATTTTAATCTAATCTCAATATTATAGTGTTACATATCAAACAACTGTTTTAATGTATTTAATACGCCAGTGAATAATTCATATCATGTATTTAAGATTGTATTCATCATGCTTGGATATTTGTAAGAACTAAGAATACATTATATTATTTGAAAAGCCATACAACATTCAAAAAAACTTTATTTTAAAACCATTAATAAGTTTTAAGTTCTTCAAATACAAAGAGGAAATAATATCAAAAAACACGTTGACGTTTTTACGTTTTTAATGCAGAATGGATAATAACTTTTAAAATACTAAATTTAAGTTTTGAAAGTTTTTGTACAAATTTAACTATTTTATCTTAAATTTATATAATATATATATGATAAAATATTTAGAAAAAGTTTTATTGCGTTGTTTAAATAAATATAGAATAAAAAAAAATATAGGTAGTTCTTAATATTTTAAAAGTGTGGTCGACTAATATTTAACTCATTAATTCAGTTATACAATTAATCAATTGTTTTTTATATAATATCATAGCAATGTAATAAGTTTATACCATTTCTGATTTTTTTTTTAAATTTTTTTATTCATTTATTTTCTGAACAGTGTAAAATATATTTACAAATGTGCTTGGCTTGTCAATATAAATTATTGTATACATTGAAGTACAATTAAAGTATTTAAATTTTGTATTTGTTAAACGATAACAGTTGCTGAATATACATTATGGAATTATAAATATATTTGTAAGATATGAACATAGTGTTATGCAATATGCATGGTAATTGGTAGAAATGAAAAATAGTGTTTTAATGGCCAATGAAACACATGAAATATTTAATATAAAATCAGCAATTATCTTAATAGTTAATACAAATAATGTTCAAAATCGCATGACGTGTATGATAAATTATCGCAAAATAATATATAGTAATATACCTGTACAAACATTTCACATAGATACACCATAATATACACCACAGTGTTGTAATGATACTGATCTCTAGAGAATATGTGAAAAAAAGTAACCAGACATATAAAGAGAGGAAATATGTATAAAATAAAATGTGGTAGGCAGCTTCCCTATCCCTGGCGGAATAATGATGTGAAAATAATAACAAATGGGAAATTTGTGAAAACTGTATCGCTGGGCAATGCCGCCGTGTAGTAAATTTGTATCGCTCTGTACGCAATAAATAATCACCATTTGCTGTCTGAATTCTGGTTTCCGGTTCATGTGGTTTGCTATTAATTATTCTTATGGTCATGCCGAGATTATTTCGTGATCCACGTTCGAGTATTAAAAAAAAATAAATAAAAATAAAAACAAAACAATTGGAGTTAATTATTTTTATGGATAAAAAAAAATATATTTCCAAAATAGTAAATTTTTATTACAGTGCCCACTTTTCACCTTTTGTTTATTAGATGTTTCAATCGAATAAATATCTATCATGTTTTATAGTATATATATATGAATTGTTGCGTGCAAAACAATTTACAAATAAAGTATCATTTAAAATTTGGTGTGAATATTTATGTATTATTATTATTATTATATTTGTGATTTTTCAGTTTTTAAACTAGTTACCAAAAACTTCACTGATTGAACTTGTATGTTCGAGATTTCTCAATTCCCCACATCATCACGTCTGACTTTAAAATAGTTATTTACGACCCAATAACGTTCCTCTTACTCAGAAACTTTTTTCGCTATGATTGTGTAGAACGACATAATCTCAGCACATTTGGTTCGCTTATCGATCATCAATCATAAGTCAATTTTGTCAAATATAAACAACTCGATACTAAATCTACAAACTAATATGATGTTATAATGCATTTTGATCGTTAAAATCTGTTTCCTATTGAAAATCATATACTCGCATCTAAATAGGTACTCAAAGTTCTGATCCTTGACTCATGGATAATAAATAAATTATTATCTTATTTCAATATGTCTAAATCTCAAAATATTCAGTACAAGATTAACCATTAGTGTGTGAACACTGAACACGTTTGTTTTGTTTACTCTGATACTATAATATATGTTCGAAATTCAATCATCAGATTAACTATATCTCTACTGTAGTTTGGAATCTAACCACAATTCAGCTTAAATTGTTAAACCAATTTAAGCGAACAAATATTATGTATGCCATCTATACACCACTATACATGGTATATTATTGGGGTGAAAAAATACAAGTACTTTTAAGGATCTTTTTTGTAAACCATTCAACAAAAAGGGCGCAGTTCTTGAATATTAAATAGTTTCACAAAATTAAAACGAAATATTTTAGTCGAGATAGATTTATTCCCTTCCACATCACATTGATTTTGTTTTCTTTTTATTTATATAAATGAACATGATGGCAATGTTTTTTTTTTATGAGGAATAGGATATAAAAAATTGATTAGAACATAATTGACATAAACGTCATTGGTTTATTCAAAAAATATTATTATATATTATTGTTCATTTTTATCATACTCTGTAAATATTGTAAAATTTTTACTAAACATTTTTACATTATTGAGGGTATTTCGGAATATAAATCGTGTCTGATCACCTTTGATGTAGATAACAAGGTTATTTATAAAATTCATTATCATTATATGCACTGTTATCAACTTAAACTATACAGGTAGCAACATAATTATTTTCTATTTATTAAATAATGTCTCGCTATAGGCGATTTTACTAACGTTTAGGACTATAGGATTATATATTAAAGTTTGTTATATTAGTTTTTGAATAGTCGTTGATTAATTTAGATCAAAAATAATAAATACATACATTTTTTAAAAATCAATTTCTCTACAATAGTTATCTATAATCAATTTTGGATAAATAAGATATTTTTTCTGTATCAATGTGTTGAATTTACTACTCACACAACTTTTTTTTTTTTTTAATTAATCTACTACCTACTTAAACTTTTATTTTAACAATGTGCATGGGAGTGTTATAATATGTTCAAGGTTATTGATATTATGCTATTTGAAATTCACATAACGGTGTATAAAACTATAAAATAATAACGTTTTACATTATTTGATATTTCAATTACACATAATTGTTGTGTATATTATATAAACTTTTTACATTATTATATAAACTGTTATATACAATTATAAAATAAATAAACTAACTATTTAAATTTTATAATATCATATGCGCCACAATATAATTGAATTGGTTGCCTTCACTTTATACATTGTCTTAAAATACTTTTATTGAATAATATAATAAAATTAAAAACAATTGGAAATTTAATTATTAATTAATATTGAAAAATCATTATAAAAAATGTCAAATAATCTTATATATATATTATAATTTTTAATTTTAATGTTTTGTCGTGTTTTTGGTTAAAATTTTCAACTAGCAATAATCGCACCTCGGATGGACCTCATTGGTTACGATATCGCCACTGCGCAAAGCTAAGAACCTATAACTAAAGAACCAAAATTAAGTATACCAAAGCATTCAGAGTGGTTAACTGATCCCTGTATATTTTAGTCAAATATCATATTCAACCATTTCTTACAATAACCATTGTTGTATTCTAACTAGATAAATTAAATGTTTAATGTTTCTTATTGATATTATTACTGAACCCGCTTAATACGTTAAAATCGTCTCTATTATTGACAATTTTTTAGTTTAACTACTACAAACAAATAAACAAATGATGAAATTTCTAATTCCAGGGAAATAAATGAGCATTAAATATCTTTAAATATTTTAAAATAATTTTATATTGAATTAAATTGATCTCTAAATATTGTAGATATATAAATGAAAATGAAAAATATAAATTTAATATCCATGCTTAAATTTATTTAAAATTTAAAAATAAATATAAATACCTTACCTACTAAAACATTTAAGTACAAATGTAATCATAATATTTACACTCTAATAGGTTTATTAAAAATCATTATAATAAATATTGTGCTTAAACACAATTAATTGCTATTAACTTATAACTTTTACGCAATCTGCACATTTTCTTTAACTTTAAGATAAATTATATATGGATTTATTACTAAACCAATGACCTATATATTTTAACTATAACTTAACTTTATTATATTATATATTATATTGGTTAAAATCAAACTGTATGCTGTTTAAAATATATAAATACTTATAAACAATGTTTATCTATAATAATATATTATTATTGTAAGCTATTATTATTTTAACTGTATTTTATTATATTAAACAAAATTAATTAAAAAAACAACTATGTATTTGAAGAACTAAAATATTGAAATTGCATCGAAATATTTTGTAAATTACCAAACTAAAAAATTTAAATTGCCTTTGTTTATATGAGTTTTAAAAAGTAAACTATGTTATTATAATTTTAGGAATGTATAATTACATATTATTATGGGATTGATTAAATATTATTCTTTAACTGTTACTATAATTTCACAATATACGTATTCAATACATGGTAGAAAATTAATTATTCATCGATTTCATAAATAAATAATAATCAGTTAATTAGTCTTAAATAAAATCTAATTATTCAACAAAAATATAATAATATTAGTATAAAAATCCATTTTATTACTTCGTTATAACCGTACACAAAAGTATACTATTACAGTTGTCACTATCAATAGTAGAACTATAGACTTCATCTATTATTATGCACTTGGTTAAATAATAATTATGAATTATAATGTAAGGCTTATAAATATATTTTCCTATGAGTTTACTTAGAAATCCAATAATTTATATGATTTTTTAATATTTTTTCCATTCGTTAATAATGATACCTTTTATATGATTCAGACTTTATTAAATTTGTTATTTAATTCATTATTACACTACTGAAAGCACTGATGCTGAAATCTTTAAAAAAAGAAGTATTTTATATAATGTATTATATTCAAATAATGAAACTAAAACGCGTATTATTTTGTAAAAAATTAAAAATATTAATTTTTAACTTAAGTTTTATTGTTAAGTAAAGGCATTAATAAAATAATGAGTAAAATATCTTAACAATCAAAATGTGTAATCGAATAAAACGCGATATTAAAGCTGTACAAATTTGTGGCAAACTCAATGTTAAATATATATAATATAAATAACTATTTTATTTTTCACAACCAATGGCAACACTATATAATAAAGTTTTAATTGTTCTTGATAAGCCAAAAAATTCCTAGAGGGTCTCATCTTTAAAGTCCAACTTTTGCAATTTTGGATCTACAATATCTACATATTAAGATAATAATTTTATATCAAAATGTATTTCAACGATTTAACAAATAATCCTCTTTTTTTTTTTAAATTAAAAATTAAATTTGATCTTGCTGGTGTTTAATTTAATTCAGACATAAATGAATATATATTTTCCGCAAAAAAGTGAGTTTTGGAAAAAAAGTGGATTTATCTGGTTGTTGCTGCAAGCCCTTCATTTGCAAGGACTTATAATTCTTTTCAGGTTCGTTTAATAAACTAACAAAGTCTATGATATACTTCACCGTTCATTTTAATTGTAGGCATAGTATTTCCTTCCATAACCTCTTTAGCACAGAAAAATATAATTCGGAAGAAACTATTGTACCATTTGGAATTATAGAGATAATATTTGCAATAAAGATGTACATCTACAGTTAAACTTTTAATTAGGGATAGTAGATCTTGAAATTCGTGTGCAACCATTTTGTCTTCAGTACAGCAAAAACCCAGGAATATTTTCCTATTTTTCTTATTTTAATTGAAGGAAATTTTAAATAATCAAAATTTGGATAATAATTGAAAGCAAACTTAAGAACTGAAATATTTGTTAATCTTTGTACTCATGTTCCAGTGGTATGTAATCTTGCTCTCAAGTCATTTAAAACACTCAGACGATGTTTATCGGTGCATTTGGTTAAACATTGCATCAGCATTGGAAGTTCTTCTACCAAAACGTGCTTTATGTGTCCTAAGTATGATCGATTAATTTATTCATAGTAAACCGTGAAAAGTAAAAAAAAAAAATAAATATATAAAAAATAAAAACATTAATAAATCAACAATTATTATACTTAATAGCGAAAAATATACAGACAACATTTGACATGTGCCAACAAAATAATAAAATAATTGTTTTGGTCGTATTAAATATAGGTAGAGATAAATCAATAAAAAATATTATTATTACATTTTTTCCAATTTGTAGAAGTTGATTGGTAGAGGGATATCGATGATTTGGTATGGAAAACATCAGGGCATTGTCAGAAATCACTGTGTTAAATGCAGTACATTTTCGGGAATAAAATAAAACAAAAAAGATCTTAAGATATAGATTTTCAACTAATGGTTGCTAACAGTTTTGTTTTGTTTTGTTTTTTTTTTATTTCTGTTAATAAATAACAAAGAAGAGAATTCAAAAATGATTTCTTAAAAATATATTTTAGACTCAATCGCTACTTGTCTTACTCATTACTCGTATTTCTGGAAAAGTTTTTACGTAAAAATAAATAGAACTTCCATTGTTAATAATTAATTATATTTGTTTTTTTTTACGAGTCTATAATCGATATAAAAACGATTGTGTTGAAAAATGTATTAAAATAATAATATTTTTAATTTAAGTAGCTACTTATTCTATTTGTTGTATGTACACTTTCTTTAACTTTTTCAATGTACGGCACTTTGACAAAATGATAAATTGTAGTAAATATTTATTATAAAACATAAAATGATTTTGTATTGCATAATATTATACTTTAATACAGTTTTATAAAATATTTTCTTTATTGTACAGTTTCGAGTACTAAAAAAACCATTTTTCAAAATCTCTGTTTGAATACTTTTATACCAACTACCAACTGAAATGTCATAAATATGATTTGTATAATCTACTTTAACAAATAAACTTTTAATAATTTAATGCATACAGTTTTAAGTGTTGTTTAATTTAATTTAATATTTATATTTATACTGTTTAGTATAATATAGATACATATTTAAAAATAAACAATTCTCAACAAACATTCTTGATTGAATCAAGAAATGCTTAATCAGTAGGTACTTTTTTCATCTAAAATATCAATAATAATAATAGTATAACAATACACAAAATCCAATTTAAAGCTTCATTTAATATAAAAAGTGTATCTTTCTTTACTTTCTTAAAAAAAAAAAAAAACATTTTTATTTTAAATTTGCATATTGATGTTGTTAGGTTAAAGTGTCTTAATATAATAACTTTAAGTGACAACCAAGAATTATATCACCATAAAAGTATTATCAGGTCTACCTATTAATGAAAACAAATATTCATTTTTTCAATTCATATTTTATAAATACATCAATACAGTTGTTGATAAATGTAAATAGATAATAGCGCAGTACATATTAGTATATTATAAACCAAATCAAAATATGTTGTTGAAAAATAATGAATAAAAAGTGTTTTATTTTATTGAATTGTAGTGTATTTATTTCAAAATGGAATTGGTAGTATAAAAATTGTTTTTACCTATACTGTTTACGTCACAAACTCATCATAATATAGTCCCAAAGTTTAAATTGTGTCAGGTTAGTATTTTATTTTACAAGTGATCCACTGTGTTTTTCTGTTTACCCCGATATAACCCTCTAGGTATAGCCTTAAGGGGAAATGGGAAAACTTATTGACGCATCTTATATACAGCATAATGCTACAAAAGTATATTAAATTTCATAAGTACTGTATGAACAATATGTATTCTGAAAAAAAAAACTTAAAAATAAAGTGTGATGATTAATTAGTGTAAACAAAAATTACCTATCAGCCATATCGAGTTAGAAAAATAAATAAAATAATATAAATATACTTTTTGGAGTATAAAACAAGTCAATATTTTATGCACTTGTGGGTTTTTATATTATATTTACTCGAGTAGAAGTTTTTTTTTTATAAAACGTAATTTTTTTTTTCATTTAACTTATTGCAATCATTATTATTTTGAATTTACCTTTATTAGTTTCAACTACAACGACAATCATATTATATTTTTGTAGGAAAATAAATCAAGAATAATATAGCTTGCTTAATTTTAGTTTCAGTTTTTTATTTTTATTTAATTTTTTTAGTTTATTAAGTTGATTTTATTACACAGTTTTACTTATTTAATAAATTGAAAGATTTGAATATAAAACTTAAATTTAATATTAGTTTCATGGCTACAAATACAATTTTATTCGCATTCAATTAAATTAATTAAATTTTAATCTAATTTTTTAAATCTATTCTAGCTTAATGTGTTATAATAACTATAATATAATAATTAATGTAATGCAATTCCTTAGATATTTTACTTTTGTTTTTGTGTCCAACAAAGTCTACAGTTATCCTGATTTTTATTAATTTTTATATATCCTTTTATGGTTGTACAATTTGGTATTAAGTTTGGCCTCCGCTGTCACTGTTCTTTCGATTCCAGATTTCATACATACAATTTGTCAATTTGTCACTTTCAGTATTTCAAGATCCTTGCTCACTCCATCTACTCATTGCATCCTTGGTTATCCTCTGGGCATTTTTATGTCGATTGACATTCGATTACTGCTCTTACACTTGTAGCTAATATACATTTATGAAATATATGAGTACTAAGAATGTATTTATAGTATTATATTTAAGTTATCTTAAGATATCAAAATGTTATCAGGTATTAAATATATTTCATATTATTATACTGTTTGTATAATCATATAAAGTATTAAGAAGTGACATAATTATTGTTAATTAGTGATTCTATCGATGTAATTATTTAAAATATATATACTTTATTTAATATTTATATATATATAATATAAACATTTGTTTGTTCTGTAATGAAAAAAAATTTAATTAATAATTTGTGTTTTTCGTTGGTTATTACTCTTGGTGACAGTTTTTTATTTCTTTTATCTGTAGTTTTGAATAAAATACTCAGTTTTATGTAACGACAGTAACTACCGTTGTTGCGTTTTCTATAGTGCTGTTAACATATAAATTATTTTACTTTTAGTTTATTTCTATACCTATCAGAGTGAACATCAAAAAACTAATTGTATTTTTGCTTGATTAACCTAAAACAATACATGCAAACAACTACATATATTTAATATTCATGCATAACCAAAATAATGTTCATAAAATGTGATAATATATATACATATTTTTTAAACATAAATGATGTATACTATAGTCAAAAAATATTTACTGTATTGAAATATAACTATGTTACTATGTAATGTATTCTATGTTATACTGTATTAAATTGATTATGTCTTCTAAAGAATAAATTAATTATATAAATAAACTATTAGACATGACTATAATAGAATTTGAACCAATTTATCCACTAATTACTGACAGTTTCTATAGATGTGCATTAGTATTTTGAACGGGTTATTTTTGCATTACAGCAATATTTCCAAACTCATACATTTCTGTAAAAATAAAATAAAACACTATACCATCGCCATTATTCAATAAAAATAATTTATTTTACCATTACAATTTAAATTTTAAATTATTTACACGATTTAAATTTTGTAGTATTGTTAGCTTCTATTTTAAACTTTTTTATTTAGTTACAAAACATAGAAAATCTAAAAATATTGTGGATTATATTTAACTAATAGTGTGACTATATAATCTTTAGTAAGTTTACTACTTTAGTTTCTGGTGAGTTTTGCATAGTATATAGATAATTGATGTACGAGGTGAAATATGGGGCGTATTGAATATTCACAAATATTTGTTAATAGTAAGAACTTTTAATCAATTAATTTATTTTTTGACACTAATTAATTGTTTGTAGGTAAATATAATATATTTTAGTATTGCTTTATTATTTCACTTTGTAAGCGAAAATGATAAAATATTAAACATGAGATGGATAATCACAAAAAATAAAAAATATAATAATAAACTAATTGTATGATAGATAGGTACATTATATTATAAAGATAGTTTTAATCCTGTGAACTTATACAACTTATACACAGTTGTGATATATTATAGTACAATGCTGTATTTTCTCTCTTGAGAATCTTATAATATAAATAATTATAGTATTTCTTTTGGGATTTGAATTTTCGAAAATCTCATATAAATATGACTATTTTGTATACTTTTCAGCTAATAAATTAAAGCAACCTTATTTATACTAAGATTGCTTAAGTCAATAACTATTTTTGTATAATATTTAGATTTTGAACTTAAATGGCGTGCGCGTTTTGAGATAATTTATTGAATGTGTAGATTGTTTTTTTTTTAAGTTTCACTATAAATTACTTCGCTATAGGTGTTCTCAATCATTAGTGCTCACTTCACATCATTAATAATATATTTAAGTTACTTTCTATAATACATCATAAATAATTCTATGCATGTAGTGTAAGTAATTATAAGTTAATGATTTACGTATGACACGCGGCTGTTATCGATGTATACCCGGAAACACTACACACACAAACTTGTATACGCATGCGCGTATCGATCGATATATATATTGAAATATTGAAACGAATTATACCTACCTTCGTATGGCAATAATTAATATCGTTAGTATAATAATATAATATTATAATAAAAATTATTGAATATAGCTTCTCGGAATTATTATACCTATTTTATATCATAGGCCTGTCTCATTTTTCGTGTGGTGGTGAGTTCTGCACAATATATAATACTGCGCGCTTAAAATTAAGCGAAAAACCGTATTTTGTAAAAAAAAAAAAAAAAATAATAATAATAAATAAGAACAATATAATAAAAACAAAAACACCCTTCCTGAATTGTTTTTGTGTTGCGGAATATAGTGCCGGTGATCATTGTACTTTTGCGTACACGAGAGGAGGATGAGACTTGACGTTAACTCCACCACTACCGTGCTACCTTATCTCACTACGACCTACCTTCTCTGTATATATATCGTTCCCACGTGGCATCCGACTAGTATGACAAACGTTTTTCGTTGATAAATATATATATATATACATATAATGTGTGTATTTGCGTACAACACACGTGGCGTTCGTCCAAGACAGACGTCCCCGCTCACACCATTACCCATCGCCATCGGCCGACGTACGTTTTACCGTCATCATACAACGGCACGTACAATTTTCTGACGAACGATTTTTTCCTTTGCGTTCCTTCACGGCCAACCTTTACCGGTTTTGATTTATACAAAAGCTACGTCGCCGGCTCCGAAGCTTACCGTGAAAAATAATATACGTGCAGGTTTATTACATAACGTTACCCATATATATTTTATTATTTAGTTTTTTTTTTAAACATTCTGTTCGCATTAGAGACGAAACACAGGAATAGCGCGCCAAAATCCCGTCGTACATGTATCTCAATCTCGTCATCTACAGCCCCGTTAATCATAGATATTAATTTTGCCAGAGAACACGCGTGGATTATGATTGTCAACGTTCCGAATTTGTTTTCCCTTGTCCCACCATTCACGACGGTAAGTCGGTAAATGTATTATCGTTAGCAATGTCACCAGTCTGTGTGTGATGAACTGGATGTCTGGGAAAAACAGAGAGAAATAACTCCAAAAAAATATTTACATACATAGGAAGTTTACCAAAAGATCTCGCTAAATTTCATGTGTCACAATTTAAGCAAACAGCAATACCGTTTGCACCTGTCATTATATTATGTTGTGACTTTGAAAATCAATGACGAGTGTTGTATGAAATATAATTTAAAATGATTAATAAATATTAAATTGTGTTATACCTACCTTAGGCAATTATTTTTAAATTTTAAATTCTAACTGAAACTAGAAATCTATTTGTTTTTAATAGGTACTGTATTGTATATTTTAGTAGATATGTTTGCAGTTATTATTTATTTGAATAAAAATAAACACAAGTTTCAAATATGTTGTGTAATTAAAGATTAAAAGTTAAATACTATTAATTGTTCATTTATTAATTATTAGTTATATTATATAATATTATACTAAGTGCCAAAATTATTACACATTAAAAACAAAATAAAGTGTAACGCGATATTTCATTGAGTTTGTCAATCGACTGTTTATAGTTATTCTTCGAAATTAATTGAATTTACATACTTAATGAATAATTATTTATAAACTTTTTAAATATATAATAAAATTGTTTTTTAAATGATTCACAGTTTAAAATCGATTATCTTCAATAACGATTCAACTGAAAGACTTACTGTAGTTACAGTTGCTGTTTGCTTCAAAATTAATATAATGTGTGTACTAATGTAACTCATTTAAAACTATATTATTTATAAAATACAGTAACTCATAACTATTTTAGTTGTATTTA
Organism: Aphis craccivora; assembly: GCA_009835225.1. NCBI lineage: Eukaryota > Metazoa > Arthropoda > Insecta > Hemiptera > Aphididae > Aphis > Aphis craccivora. The sequence goes on from VUJU01001691.1 coordinate 20,154, forward strand.
GTCAAATTATGAACTAAATAATTGTGATATAACATGCAGTTCTATTACTTATGGTCATTCAATTATTGCTCACAAACTAAGTCGATTTTTCGTTTCATAAAATGGGTGATCTATGTATGGGGTGTAATATGTATGAATGTATCTTCATTAGTTAGTACAAAATTCAATTCAAAATTTGTATTTTGTATTACACTTTGAATTTCCAAAAAAGTTCAAAAAATTTAAACTAAATCCACAATCAATCTATCAATGTCGAAATCTCGTTTATCTGAGTCAGAAAGTAAAGGCTTAAGAAAAAAAAAATATTTTTTTTTTATTTTAGTAATCATTCACCTTCAACGATCAACACCAATATAAGAAAATCAATATAAATAAAAAAACATTGTAAGGCGCTATAAACGAAATGTAATACTTTAACTACAACTTTTAAACATTTAATCAAAAATTATTTTATATTTTATATTTTCAAAATTCACTATTAAAACATTAAAATTAAATGCTTTGATTAAACCAAAAATATAGGAGGATTTTAATTTGCAATCATTAAAATAAACAATTTTTTATGTTATCTCTCAGCCATTCTATTGCTATTTTTTTAGTTCTTATGGTTTCACTTTTCCAAGTATATAAATGTACAGACATAATACATTATTTTTATGTTACACTATTTTTTACCATTATTCGATGTTATAATATTTGCATTTAATTTGCAAAAAAAATATTCACGTCTCTCTCCACCAATTGAAAATTCATTTTAGACAATCACTAAATTCCAAACGATTTAATTTGTTCATTAAAATATGTTTGTTATTTCGTTGAAATTGTGTTTTTCAATTGTGTTATTAAACGAAATAATTTTCAAGTGGTATGATATTAGTTTTTTAAAATTACTTTTGTTAAAAATTAAAATTTACAATAATTGTATTGAACATTAAATAATATTGTTTATTTTTATAACTTTATTTAGTGATTCAATTCAATTGAAATGTTTAAGAGCAGTGAAACAAATTATATAGCAATTTATTACATTATTATTATTATTAATTTTACATATTCAATTATTTAGTACTTAAGTTCTCACTTACTGCAACCGAGTTTCATTTCCATTTATTATTTATTTATATCATATTATATATTATATAGCATTAGGTATATAATTAATTTCTATTACTGCGATAACAATAATTTATTTAGTTTTAAACATTCAGTGGGCATAAAATACAGATATTTAAAGTTATTTTAGGATACATAATAAATCAGTTTACGAAGAGCAACAAAATAAAATATTTATGACAGTATTAAAGACGAAGACAATAAAATATAATTATATTTATGTTAGAAGAAATACTGCTAGACACTATTTATCATGACAATTATGATTAGGTTAGGATATTACATATTAATATGTTTTCTAAAATTCACAGGTGGCCCCCATTCGAAAATTAGTAACAGAGTCGATCGCTTGATCAAAAAATTGGTGTGTCCACTGTATTATAGAACTATAATTATTGAAGAAAAATAAAGATACCTTAGATGCTTTACGATGTAATCATGTATAATGGTGTACATCACAAAACCAATATTTGTTCGAGATCAAAAAATATATTGTGTTTTTTTATTAATAAGCATCAAATAAGAGAAGTGAAGTAACTCTGTAAAATATGACAAGAACAATTTTTGGTGTAGTGTTTAAATCATCTTAAGCTTAATTGCTTATATAATATAAGAAAGAAAATTCCTACTTAATTTTAATATAGAAAAATATTTTACTTAAGAATTTCGGAGAAAAATTAAAAAATATGATGATACCATATATAAAATTAAAATAGTTATAGATAGTTAACTAACAGTCATAATAATATGTTATTTTATAATAGTAGAAAAAGTACAACATTTCATTAACTTTAAACTTTTCAGAAACAAAATTTTGATTTAATTTAATATTTTTTTACATAATGTAGTTCACTGTTAAAATATACTTTATATTATGTGAGTACAAACCATTATTATTATTCTTTATTTTCTAACAACATGCTTAATTGTACATATTTTCCTTCCAATTATAAGGGTATTAGTTTTGATTTTAAATTAAAACATTAATATGTTTTTCTCTCAGTGAAGAATCAAATACAATATTCTGAATAGTTAATCATTTTTTAAACGCCTTATTCATTTAATACATTGTGTTGTCAAGCACTAATAATTAATCTTCTTCATTATATATATATATATATATTAAACTTAAGAGTAAAGAGCTTCTTGTGAAAAAACAACATAACTCTTTTAAAAACAACAAATAATTCGATTTTTTAATTTAATATTTCTTTTATATATACCTAAGTATAATAAAATTAAAAAATATTTTATTAATATAATTTAAACTAAACTTTTTAAATAAGAATTCACAATTGAAAACACATATTGATATTAACACGAATATTTAATATATAACATGAAAATTCACAAACATGTATTTTTGAGCTGCATAAAACCTTTTTTTTTGCAATCAGTATGAATTTTTTGTTATAATATGTTAACGTTACAATTCCGCATGTAATACTTATTTACAATGCTTCTAGTAATCGATAAACAGATTAATTACATTTCCATAACAATCAAAGAAAAAAGCTGTTCCATAAGTGCAATTTAAGTTCTTTTGTATCCAATTTTTCATAAGATTTCCTCTAACAATCAATGCAAAATATACATAATTACGAGTATATTATTTTAGCAATGTCTTATTGATAAATGTTTGTACATACTCAAACTTTAAAAGAACATATCTTTATATTAATATGATTCAACGTTTTTTTCATGAAGTAGAAAAGTATCAAGTAGCACGTTATTTTTTGACAAGCGATTTTTTTTTTTTTACATGGAACAAGGTTATGTATAACAAGATTTGGGTTTTTAAATTAAAAACAAGTCAAAGTTTTACGAGAAAAATGTCTGTACTCGTAGAAGTCTAAATTAATGTTATCGAAATACTTTCAAATATCATAAATATAGTATACTATATTAATAAATAATAGCTAATATTACCTAAATTTTAATTTTTAACAAACGTCATTTTATAATAATAATTAATCAGTCACATTTAAACTCACAATTTCTCTTGAATAGGTATGAATTATGAATAAAATATTTTATTATTCTTATAAATAACGAATATAGAGTACATTTATTTTATATAAGTGTCAACTTTTTAAATCAAAATTGTTAGTAGAAAATAACTGTATTATTTAAAAACTAGAATACCTATATAGTTTTAGCAATTGTTTTCTATTATGTTTTTTTGACAGTAGACTAACCTATTTTTTTAAATCTCGTGTACACATTTGTAATAAAAACATGTATTGAAAGATTAAAAACATATGCTTTGCTTAAAACGTGTTCACGGGCCTTAAATAAAGTCAAGACGGGCTACGTATTAGAGACCTCTGATTTATGGCGTTGAGTGTCTTAAAAATAGGGTGCATAACGATAGACTTGTTTAATTGTTTTATCTTCAAATAGTTCAGGAAAGGGAAATTTGAATTTATTGTATTAAGGTTTTTTTTTCAATGAAATATGTTCGTACATATTTTTTTTTTTTTGATGTTAAAAGTTATTAATCAGTGACTTGTAAAGTTGTAACTATATTAAATTTTATATATTTTTTTCTTTTTATATTATTAGTTATATTTTCACCACGTCTCATACTAAAATAAATTGTATTGTTGAATATAGAATCAAATTTAAATAAACTTAAAATTTTTCTAGAATCCAAAAAGTATCAGTGTATTACTGGGGTGAAAATTATAATGTTTGGCTGTACAAGAAAATTATATTAAATTTTATTTATTAGTTTATAAATATTATTTATTTGAAACTGTGTTTAAAAACCACATACTACCAAATATATATATCAAGACTAAAGAAATTTGTGTATTTTATGCAAAATGTTAGGTGATGACGTAGTATTTATGAAATAAAGAATAACCGAATAAATTCATCACCATTGGTATGTGCAAATAAAATTATTTCAACTGGTTCTTTGGTTTACACTAGTAAATATATAAATAATATAAATATTACATATTATATTTTAGATAGTGTCATTATACATTAAATGTGTACAAAGATCGACTCTCTCGTTTAACAGCCTAGTAAAAAAAAACGACAGTTTAGATTCTTTTAAATTTAAAGCACTTTATTTAATTTTCATTAGCATTGTAATATAATAATGGAGGTCATTATTGTGTAGCAGTTTTACTATCCTTTTATAATTATTTAGGTATTATATTATAATATAATATAATATAAATTATAAAACAATATATTGTACGTAGGTAACTATACAATAATAATATATTACTATACGTATTATAAAAGTAATAACGTCGTGATTACACATTTATAATATTCAAAACCATCGATTTTAGAATTTTATGATACGTAAAAGCAAATTTATGTAAAAAATATATTATTAACAAATAGCATTGATTACAAATTACAACAGTTGATTTCAAAATAAATAAATATGTCATTCCCAACCTAAACTTTCTGTAGTGTTTCACTTTTTAATCAGAATAGTATATTGGGCATGAACAAATCAGTCAGTATTTATCGGTAATGATGTACAGATGATTTGTACAAAGCGTCTCTATAGACAATATATAATATTATAATATAAGTCAGTGTATCCTTTTTAATTGTATTATAGGAGTGGATAGTTAATGTACCATATTAGTTTCTATCAAAATATGTGAATGATTACATTAATCTGATTTAATATTGTTTTGTTAAGTCCCAAATATTGAAACACAGCATAATCAAAAAATGTTTAAATTTATGATTGTTTTACAATAAAAAAAATACAAATTTAAAAATATTTTGTATTTTACTTAGATAATTTAAGAAGAAGAGAAGATAAAAACCAAATAAATTACTTAATTGTATAGTAATAGTATAAAATCTACCTACTTGTACACCAAAAACAATTTTGAACGAAAACGGTTTGATTACTTCCATTTCTTAACATATTTTATTATTTATTCATATTGGTATTGACTATTATTTTTTTTATATATAAGTATTACAGTATGCTAATTAATTGTTGACAACAAATTGCATTCATTTTATTATGCCTATAATAATTTAAACATAAACGATCAGATTATATTTAATTATTGGTATTAATTAACTTGAAAACAATATATTACTATAATTTCTCAAAAAATAGTGAAACGGAAAAAATATAACAGAACAATGATAATTTAATGTACAATTTTTATGTTTATGTTCTTAAAACATATGATACGAAAGAGAGTGATTTTGGAGAACACTAGATGATAATAGGGGAAACAAAATAAATATATTTTTATTCTTCATAATTATATAGAATATAGTATATAGAATACTATTAATACATATGAGTATATCAGATAAGATTAACTATTTTAACAGTAAATCGTTTAGTTTTAAGAGTAACTTATTAACCAAAATCATATGGATCCAATATGAATAACCAGCTGTTATGAATGTTTTTAAAATTCACTGTTAATCAAAACCTAGTAATGTTTAAGAAATATATTCTGGCGAAATACTAATATATAATATCATCGACACATAATCCTGGTTATATGGGTCAACGTATGGAATTAACCGGAAAGGGATTTTCGTAGTGGCTACCTTATTATAACAAATTCAGTGACAACGGGTAAACTTTCGACGATCGAATAATGTCATATTCATGTAGTATTCATAGCGCCGAAACCCTTCGCGTGTTTCACAATCCAGTACAGTTATCCATGAACACAGGTTAGGTTTTGTATTGTCAGTCAGACAAACAAATTAATCTATAGATTTAATATTCAAACAGCGATAGTATAAAGCTAATTCCGGCTTCTTGGTAAACATTACTTATTACTGATGCATATAGGTAAAAAAAAATCAAAAGATCCATATAATGAATGTTAATGTTGATTTTTTTTTAATAAACAATAAGAATTTTGTTTTAAAATTTAAAAACTACGTAATATATTATAAAATCAAATTGGGTTAAATATTGTTTTGTCTTTGATTTTTATGAACAGCTTTTATTTTAGGCGTTAGTTCAGAAAACCTCAGTTTATGTGTAGGCATTCAAAAAAGTCAAAGGTAGATAATACCACAAATATTAAATGATTTTTCGTTTCAGTAAATTATTTGTGTTATTTAAATAAAACAAACATGATATTATCTATAGTATATAATATATTGATAATATAATAATATTAAATATATAGGTTATATTTATACATTGTGACTTTTGGTTTTTGAAGGTATTCCTCAAATGGAGTTTATGGGATTAAAAGTGATTATTATTCATTTTAGGTTTAAGGATACGAAAAAAGTGATTTTGTTTAAATGGAAATAAATTATTTACCGTAGAACTGAATAATTTACTGTTAAGGAATAAACGACTGGATAAAATTACACACACAATGAAAGAATATAATTTTCCCCTTGAAGAGATAATTTTTCACTACATAGCACAAAATTTGATGTAAATCATCATTTCTGTTCCGGACTTTAACGACTAAACACAAAAACAATATTATTGTTTAATTATCTTTACGATATAACAATGAAAAGGAGAAATTAGCAGGAGCAAAGGAAAGCATTCAAGCTTTTAGACTTTAATGATAATATTATTAAAAAAGTGAACAGTGATTGATACTCATATAAGTCATTCATTTTTATTATTCTATTATCTGTGCGTGTGTGTGTATGTTATTAACAAACACGTTTCTTTTTTCAGGAATATGATTTAAGCAGAAAATGGTGGAAAATGGCAATTTCACAGAGCTGAACTACGGTGACACGCCATATCCGGACGATGGAACTCCGTGGTTGGATACACCTACGTCCAACCAGGTGTTGGGCGTCGAAGAGACCGAAGAGACGTCCACCGTACCGTCGGAAATGATACCCACGGGAACCGGAGGTGAGTACTTAATGTGCACGTAGCACGTGCCTCGTTTGCGCTCCAAGTTGAATAAAACGATAGTAATATTTTTTATAACACACTATAACTGTTGTTTGGTTAGTAACGTACGATATGTTTACATATATAGTTTTCCCCTGGCTGAATCTTTTTTTTAGGTTCTTAAGCACGTCGTTAAACAGTATCACGATGTTAAACCATAAAAATATTTTATACTCCTATGCGGTTCAAAAAAAAAAAAAAAGTGCATTCGTTTATAGTTTAGTTAATTCTGGTTTTCCGTAATTATAGTTATAAGTGTTATAACTATTAATAGTGTTAGAATGCAATTTAAAGTGATAAATAACTATTAGTATTATGATTGTCAATTGATTTGTTTTTATGTGCAATTATTATTATTGCTATTTTTTTTTCGAGTCAAGTCTTAACCATGAGCAATTATTATTGTACGGCTTCTAACATAGAAATATTTGCATACAATAATTATATTATAAATAACTGCCCTTTGCTCTCTATTGATGCGTAACAGTATACCAAAGACGATGACGCAGCATATATAATGAGATAGGAAAACATTCAGCATATTATTATTATTATAATATGATGAGAGGACAAGACTACTTTGTTTAATTGAACTATTGATTTTTATTTGTGCGACGAGATTCCATTATTGTTTTCAGTTTCGTCAGCAAGAAGCAGGATTATCTTTTACAGTGTAATGCTGATTAGATCGATAAGGAATCTATATACCTATATTTGGAGAAAACTTTAAAAACACGTTGCTCAGTGATTGACGTTGTTATGTCACAATGCATAAATTAAAATTTAGAGTAAATCTTACGACTCATGAAATATCATGCAATGGCCTAATTTTTAATTTATTACTTTTATTAAGAACTAATAATTACAATAATGAAATATTAATTTTTTTCGTAAGTGAATACGACTTAAATTGAAGTATAGGTAATCAATAAAATATAAACACAATTTAATAACTTTGTTAAATTAAAAAATAAAAAGTATATCTTGAGTGTACATATTATTGAATTTTAATGATGAGTACAATTGTTATAGATAATTATTTATCGGTATTTTAATGTTCTTAATTCGTATATTAAAACAATGTATTTAAATTCCGTTGACGTTTTATTTATTTAAAATCATGAACAGAAAAATAAATATGAATACCATGTATTCAATTATATTCCCTCATCTGTTTTATCAGATAAATATTTGTGTACATACAATCATTGAAAAATGATCCTTATATAAGTAAATTATAATTTGATTTAAACTTTACTAGGGGTATCAAGAACAAATTTATTCTAAACCAATGTTGATAATTTATTATTCATGTTAATTGATCACTTTTTTTCTATTTTTCTTTATTTTAATAGTTTGAATAAATATCAGCTAAACTGAATTATTAAGTTCGAATTAAAGTTTATTCTAATAAAATTCATATTTTATAAAAAAAAAAACCTTAAAGAATCAATATAGAGAAAAAAACTCATTGTAGGTAACTATAATTTACATGCATTACTTAAGTCTAATCACTTATTGGATATTATTTAGCTCGTAATTGATTAAATCTATATTAAAATTTATCTTACTAAATAGTTAATAGATACTGATATGATATATTTTTATTTATTAGTTATTTGTGTTAATAAAATGTATTCAACTGATGTAATGATGTATTTGCATTTTAAAATTAATTCCAAAGATATTTGGTTTAAATCTGTTCAACTAAAATAACAATTTCTAAGAGAGAAAATTATTTGATTAAAAGTTTGTATAGATAACATCAATCAATTGTATTATACGTGTTGGATTTTATCCAATTTATCGAATCAGTATTTTATTATTTGTAATAATTAATGTAGATTACTGACTAGGTATATAGTTATATTGCAGTAATAAATTTCCATTTTTAGTAATGATTTTCAAGATAATATATTATATCATATTTAAAAATAATCTGTATAAAATCCTTGTGAAATTTTAATTTAGATTAACCATCCGAGATACTTTATAAATATTTAACATCAACATTACAAAACTGAAAAACTTTTTATCAACACTAGCAATTAATCTCAATCATAATAAAAACACCTAACCCCCATTTGTATTATGTTTAAATTTAATATTTTTAAATTAAGATGAAGTCAGTAAATAGACATATTTTGATGGTTGATAAAACTAGTTATGATATTTTTATAATATTGGATTTACATTTTAAAAGATATATTTTCACATCGCTAAATAACATTGTCTATATTTTAATTTTTTTTTTACAAAAAACGTATGAAATCTAATTGTTTATAGTTAAAATATTTACATCTATGTTAACACTATAATACAGTATAAAATATTATATTGTTTTTGTTATATATTAATACATTTAAATTTCATTGATTCAATATCAAATATTCTGGTTAACTTTAAGTATAGAGTTAGTTTATGATAGTAAAACGTTGAATAATGCTTTAGTACATGCAATAGACACAAACACATAATATACGTCATATATTGTATACTTAAATAAATGTATACATAAAGGAGTATTCGTGTGTTATTTTTTATATATATAAATAGTAAATGCTTTCATTTGGCGTTTATTTTTTCGCATTCTAGTTTTAGTTCAATAGTATATAGTGTGGCTTCCAACGTTTAAAGCTGTCATTGATTCTTGTGTTTCACATAAACGGTGGTTATTAGCCATTGTACTTGGCGATAGGCCCAAGGAACTGCCTAGTCATTTTTAAGTACCTAATTATAACGATTAAACTCGAGGTTTATTGATTTATCTCTCATGAGAACCTCAAAAGTTTTGTTAGTTATACAGTACAGCAGTTAAATCTATCATGAAACAGTAATCACGATTATTATGTATTTTGAAAACTGTATTTTAAATGTTGATGATCTCTTATCTTATTCCATGTAGGTTATGAGAATTTAGTCAAAATTAATACTTGATATAGGTACTTAATTATTTTTCATTTGTTGAAAATATTTTTTTGAATCGATAAATATTATAGTTTCAATATATAGGTTATCATTATAAGTTATGTATCTATGTAAGAGAATTTCATATTCAACTTAATATGAAGTAAGACAATAGTAATAAATAATAATAAACAATTATGAAACATATTATTTTTTTTATTTAATTAATTGAGTTAACATACTTAATATATGTACAGCGTTACAAAACCAAACTATAAGCAATTAATTATATACTTTATAAAAATACAATCTTAGTTCAATAGAGATTTCTGTTCAACTTACAAATATAAAGTAATATAATCTATAATTTAGTATGTCTCGAAATTGTATGAATTTAAATTTAACTTTTACCTTATATTTGCTAATTTCAAATATTGTTTTGATTTTTTATGGTTTAACTTATCATTACTTTTTATAGTCAATGAGAAATTAACTGACAAAAAATATATTCATTTCCAGAATTTCATATTATAGTAAGAATGTTTCTAATGATAACTCTAAATATACCTATTATAGATTAAACCTTAGTATTCTCTTCTATACTTAAACATTACATAATTTTTAGTTAAATGAATAAAGAAAACCACAGTTTAGGAATTTCTGTGAATTTCAGTTTCATTAATAAAACCATGCAATGCCTATTATAAAATGTATATTATTATCATTAGTTATTTAAACGTTAGTTATGTAAATAATACCAATTTTAATTTAACGAGATTTTAAATCAATTTTAAACACTTAAAATAACTATGAGTTTTATTTTAAATTGCCTAAATCCTAAAATATAATAAAGAACCACTCTATTTTTTTTATCATGCAGACAAAATTATTATTTTTAAATTAGGTTTAAATATGTAATATTGTAAAACAATTTTGTTCTTTACGTCAACGTTTAAGCCAAGGTATAAGTTTTGTTTCAGTCCACTTTACAAACGATAAATGGGGTTATATAAATTTCTAGAATGGGTTTCACTAAGGTAAAATACATCATAATATGAAGACAAAGTTTCCTTGACAACGCTTAACATCTAAAATAGATAACTCTCATTTTCTGCACTAGAATAATATATAAAATATTTACCATTGAATTCGTCGCATTCAAGCATATCAGCTGATAAAAAAATAAATGAGACTTTTAAAATATCTTTTTTAAAGAAATATATCACAACTATACATATTGTGTCATTAATCTAGAGTAATAGAACAGTAGAACATGCATGTTTATGTTGTCTTTAATTTGGTAATAGATACCAAAATAATGTTTTATTGATTATTGACATGGTTATTAAAACAATTATTTGATTATCAATTATATAATATTTTTAATGATTGAATTAATATTAAAAAAATACAATAATAATTAAAAATATTTTATGATAGGTATTAATTAAATACGATAATTCCATCAATAAGATCTTTAACTCTTATAGCAAAAGTAATAATTATTTTACACATTTATTTCACAAAAATATACATCGTATGTTCAAATATTTATTTTTGATTTATCCATATTATATACTGAAAATACAAAACTTATTAAATATAAAATATACTCGTAACTTGCATTTTCTAGATTAACAGAATGTCCGGTTTTTGGCTAATAAAATAATTATTTATAATAATCAATGTGTACAAGCTATCTAAATTTTTTCACTTGTAAATTGCTGATAGATAAATTATTATTGATAATTAAGTTTTAACCGTGTTTGTAGTCATATATTTTTATTTATAATAAAACAATTATTTCATAATAGTTTTTATTATAGATACTGTTATGTTATTATATTATAATACATACAAAGAAATAATAATATTTTAATATTATATTTGTATAAGTATTCAAGTAAAATTTAAAATTAAAACATTATATATTTAAAATTTGAAATTTTAATAAAATGAATTGAATGACATAATTTTTCAACATTCTAATTTTGTTTACTGTACATAAACAATCGGGAAACTATCGTGTTCCAGGTCCAATTGTTATACGGACCGAAGAGGCATTCATTGTCATATGTGTGATGATACTATGGGTGGCGGCCATTGCATTGTTCTTCAATCGATGGGGTAAAATTCGCATGCTTGAACCATACCAACCGAAATTCCATGAAGAAGAACACCGTCCAAGTTGTCCAATGGTCGAATTGGCTAGTGCTTCGGGAATCGGTCATAGTATAACCGGAGGGGTAAGTTTAAGTTTTACTATCTGTAGACAGTAATGGAATCTTTATTCAAATCCCTCCAGCGCCTAAACCAAATATAACAGTTGGGAACGTTGTGACTGAGTTACTCGTTCGTATGGGTTCGACTAGTCGAGTAAACAGTATTACTATTATTATCGTACATTAAGATGGTTTCAAAATTGTAATTGTTCATTAATTTTTTTTATTTGTTGACATAATACAGTTATTTTCATAAAATTTCATAGAATTTTTAAATTCTTTGAAAATTCATAGAATTTTTAAATCAATTGGATGATTGTCTTGAATACAAATATATAATGCTAAAAGCTTTCAACGTTTTAAACAAATTTGTCATCAAATTATATTTATATTTGAATATCGTTAGATAACCTTGTTATCTAAAAGTTGTTCACACTTCGAGTTTTAAAGACTACAGTGTTATTGCTCATGTAAATATTTTTTACTTATGATTTATTAAATGAGTTTAAAACAAAAGCACTTTGCGATACATGTATAATACCTTAACTATTTACAGTTGATAATTTATGTTAAGGTTAAGATTATAGCATGATGAAATTAACACACATTGATTTCCACTTTATTGCATTATAAAGATATGAATTTATTAACAATTTAATTCGATTGATATTGTGGTATCTTAGGATTAAGAGAAAATATTATTAAATATCACAATTCCATCAGTGTCAGCCGTGTAGGCCCTATAAAGTATATTATACAATCAATTAAAAAGTAATATTTAAATATTAATTATTAATAATTTTAAATATTTTTCAATAAATTCAATTATGATAGGTGACTATGTATAGTGTATACTCCTAAGTTGATATTTTATGTTAGTATATAATGTGTATCGTATATACCACTCACGTGCATAATTATACAGAGTTCAATTCTCCAAAATATTCAAATATCAACAGAAGTGATTTATCATGATTAAGTTTAGGTTGTTTACGACCTTATATATAATAATATATAATATTTTAGATTCTGAACGGAGTGATAAATGTATTGATTTTACAATGATGTGTGCTTTTTTTTGTGTCTGTGTACAGCATCATAACTAGTCGAAATAATGCTCCAATTTTAAGCTTTGGGGGTGGTTTCCTATGTAAACGAATATCCTTGGTGCATTATAGAGGTCAAAAGTAAATATTTTCCAACGGTTTTCAAAAAATCGAGAAAAACAAAAAAAAATAAAAATCACGGAAAAACGGGAATTTTTACGCAAAACCAGTTTTCGACCAAATCTGTTTTTTTATATGGTTGTAATTCAATAAATAATCACTGTAAATACTTGAAATTTTCACCAAATATTTATATTAGTAAAAATTTTGGATGACACTTGAAAATTTAATAAAAAGTTCCTTATGAGTTGTTCTTATTGTAGCTAAAAAAAATTAAAAATCGTTAGTCATAATTTTTTTTTATAAGGGTTTATAGTTTAAATTTTTACGAAATCTGTCGAAAACGCAAAAATTTGCAAGTAATTTTGAAGTTGAAAAATCATAAAAATTTTTTATGTTTTTAACTAAGGATTAAAATTACAGCACTAAGTTTTTCATAAGTTTTCCTTTAAGTAGCTATAGAGAAAACTCGTAGCATCATTATAGGAAAAATTTTAAGTGCGTTTGAATTTAAAGTTTTTAGGAAATAGCGTACGGTAACAATATATCCTCAAACGATTTTAAATATTTGTTATTATTCAAAAAGTATAAGTTGTATATACTTAAAAATGTTACCAGTTATTAAGATTTACGTTTTATTTACCTGATTTAAATTTCAAAATAGTTCAACATTTTTTTTTGAGCTATTTATAGACAACTGAAATTTTCAATTTTTCTAAAAAAATATTTTTGAAGTGTCGATAAAATATTTTTGGCCCTATCAAAATACTTGAAAATTTAATACAAAGTTTCTCATAAGTTATTCTTATAGTGATTAAAAAATTATAAGAATGCATTGGTACAATTTTTTTTTACCACCTTTTTCACTAACTACTGGAAATTATATCTTAGGCTGACAAATCATCTCCGTTCAGAATCGTTTTTCGTATACAATGATACCTATCATTGGATTCAAATTTAACACTCCTATAGTATATAATAATGATCCATATGGCACCTAATGTACAGCAGAGCGGTACCCACTTACCCACTTTTTTCTCTTTTTTTTTTTTTGAATGGTGCACATTTCAAACTAAATGACAAATCCATTTAATATGAGATAGAAATAGTTATCATAACCCTACAATACTTATTTTTAATTTTAATATATTATTCTTAATACGTAATTTATTGAATTTCACTTAACCTAAATATTTCTACTTAATTGGTTTTGTTTTTTGTTATATTTATAATATTATTAGTACCTATGCATGCACCCATAATCAAAATACAATATCAAAACAAACATTTATTAAATTTGTTTCATTTGGAAACTTTTAGTTTTATCAATATCAATTTATTTAATTATATTATATGCTGCCTGACCTTAAATTCAGAAAATATATTTTGCGTTACCAGAAATATACTTGACTATAAAAATATTCAGGGAGAAAATTATGATACGTGACGGCTAAAAAAAAGTAATTTAATTTTATATTATAGCAAAATAAATTGTTTACAAAACTCAATACTCATTAACTTGTATTTCATATTGATGTTATACTAGTAGTGCCGCTGTGCAAGTTTTAATAACGTTTCATCATTTACCTAATAATAATATAATGATGTGGTTTTTTTTTTTTAAGTATAATAAAATAAAAATTTTATTTAATATTTGTTTAAACAATTTACTTTAACTATATATTTGTAAACAAGCTATACAAATTATTATAACCAAGTTTAGGAATCGGGCTCAAAAATAAAAAAGTTTAACGAAAATTCAATTATTTTTAATGGTGAATAAATTGTTATAATAAAATAAACAAAATTAGATATATTTTTATTTTAATGAAAAAACTCTGAAAATACGCTGTAGTAAGTGTCTATAGTGTAGTTCAACACTGAGTAGCTAGTTTTTGTAATGTATATGTTACATTGGAATCTATCGATAAATCACTGTATCTATTTAATTAATTAAGAATTATTTTGAGTAGACTGTAAATCTGACAAACTATGTTTCTAAGGATTCTTGATTATGCATTTATATTGTTATTAGAAGTAATTTTTGATAATGAGTGATGGGGAAGATTAAAAATCAATTTGAAATATGACCGTATATTTCTGTTATAGAATTATATATTATTTTTATTAAATTATCATTTGATTTCGATCTAACAGTAGAACAATTTAAACATAGATAAATAAAGTTGTTTGTCTGAGTTTAAAAAATGCTATCAACATATAAACCAAAAAGAAAAAATTTAAAAATCTCTTATCGATATAAATTACTAAAAAGATCCGAAGTGTTTTCAAAATTATTCCATACTTGGATGATTTAAAAATAAAATACATTTATTAAAAATTGTTTTTTATGTAAATATTTCAATTTTTTGTATTTTATTCAATTATTAAGATAGGTACAGTACATATTTTATTTTTAAGATATCAAATAATCAACCAGATTCCATTTTCTATCAGATACTACCTTCAAAGTAGATAATAAACAATAACATTTTGACTATTTTAAAAGTTAAACAGTGTCTTCAGATTCAAAATTGAAAAAAAAAACTTATATAATTTTAAAACCAATGTATTTATCATTCCACTCCTTATTTTGAACATAAATATAAGCATAAAAATATAGCTTACTAAAAAATTTCAAATAGTCAGTAGAGTTATAGTTTAAAATATATTTTCTTAGTTGTAACAATCTTGTTTAAGAAAACCAAGCGGGTTCAAAATAACTATAAACGTTGGTAAAAAAAAAAAAACATTAACTGTAATGGATGGATAAGGTTAATGGCAATAAGAGGAATGTCATTTGATGGATGTGATATTTTTTATGACAGGTCTTCAGTACTAACTGATCCACCGTAAATTATTACTTTATAGTTTGAAGAGAAACAAATATGATGTGCAGTATTAAGTTTAAACAACGAGGTTTGGAATACAAAATACTGATTTAAAGTTTTGATGAATAATTGTAATTTATCAAATAAATAGTTTTTTTTACACATATTCTTAAAATAATATGGTTTTAATATTGTTTGATTCGTTTTTTACCATTTTTGTGGGACATATATTTAATTTCTTAAAATGAATATTTTTTGACTGCGTATAATACATTTGTATAATACTATATCTTAATGCTATTTCTTAATGTATACTAGATAAAGTCTTGTACACATTAGTTCCATTAAAATACAATTTAAATTTAAATAGTAGTACGATAATAGTCAATATATTTTTGTCACGCCTGCACCAATTTTGAATTTTCGAAGCCGGTTGAGCGTAGGACAATGAACTTTTGTTTGTCTAGCGAACAGCAAATTATTCACTTTGGCTGTTACAGCAGTCAAAAAAGTTACTGTCTAAATCAGATTAATATTGTACATGAGCATATCCGTATGTTTAGTCTAATAGTCAAATGCAAAAAATGCTATATTTCCTTTTTTCATTTGCTACAAGATATATTATTTGCTGTTGTTATTATTTAAACTTTTAGTTTGTATATTGGTCGTTTGAATATATGATGTACCCTTTTTTTCTTGCCGTCATTTTAGCGCACGTCAATTGGGCTTGGTAATTATTGGTATGACAATAAATTAAACAAATTATGTGATAATTTAGCGTATGTCAAATTTACGCACACGAAATTTTAGTGCTCGAAGATTCAGCTAAACAAAATATTGGATTTAAAAATATTTTTATATCTAATTGAAAGAATTTTTGCACTATTATACAATGTTATCGGTGGAATAGCAGTAGTTATTAATTATTGGTTTAATTAATTTTAACTGAGATAATTTGGTAAAACTAGTAGGTATAAAATAATTTAATACAATACCAACTGTGGTCAGTATACAACACCATACTGTAGAAGTATATTATAGTATATTCTAAATCATAGTTTTCAACAAGAGAATGTATTTATAATGTATAAAAATTTAAAAAAAACAATTATTAAGTATTATACAACAATATTGTTGTCATAGACAGGAAAGATGAAATGAAAATAATTTTAAGATGCAATAATAATCAAACTTTTCAGGACGGGTATATTCATTAGATAGTAAATACACACCAGTTGAAATATTATAAGTGTTAGTAAATAATATTTTATAATTAAATGAAGTAATACGGTCTCGTGAATACTAATAAATTTCTTGTCAGAAAATTATTTAAAACAATTAAAACTATTTTTATGGTTCTGAAAGCAGTGTTTTTTAATGACTAAAAAATGCAAAGAAAAAGTATTTGGAATACGTATTCGAATACTTTTTCAAAAAGTATTTAATATAGTAGGTATATTTTTAATTTAATATTTTATTAATATTTAAATTAAACTAGAAATATAATTTTAGATGATTATATTAAAATATGTAGACTATTTTAATTTTCTGCTCTTCACATCCTACAAATAAAATGTTATGATTGTATAGGAAAATAATAAAGTATTAATACGATTTTTATCGAACAACTTATTGCTGAAGATGATCCACCAAAAACTCAAAGTGTAAAGATACACCAAAAAAATGTTAAATTTGTGAGAAGATTTCGAATAACCAACTACTTAATGAATACTTTAAAGCAATTTCCCACAATTTTAATTAATATAAGTGATATATATTATAATATAATATTATGTATTTAGTAACAATGATGCTTTTAACATGATTTGTATAATTTGGTATTTTAATATATATATTTTACTTTAATAATTTAGTATATTTTTAGTAAACATAACGCTCTAACTTGTTTTGCGCCTATGCTTATACTCTGTATTATCTTCTTTGACACATCGAATTTTTGTGAGCTAAAATGACTTCACTAAATTGTCACCAAATTATCCAAATTAAAAGTCAATACGTCATGAATACTCTTTGTAGTATCTCATACATTATAATAGCCATATTATGTAGTTCATTATTTTAAACATAATATTATAAGACGTATAAACTATAATACACTAGATTTTTTTATTTTAGATTAAAAGAAGTTTTATTAGGTAAATATTTGATTTTTTTTTTATTTATCAATTTTTATTGATTGTTTTGTATAAAATTATATTATACAGAATAAATGAATATCTGAAAATCGTAACAAGAAAAGTATATTAAAATTAAAACTTTGTGCTAGAATAATGGTATTACGTACGTCAAGAACATAACATTAATTTATAATTGATGTATATGTATAAAAAAAAAAAAAAAATGTTCGTGTATTATGTATAATATTATATAATACAGATTTTATTAAAATACTCGAATGTGATTGTGATTGCAAAAAAAAAGAAGTATAATATAAAAACACAAAACGAAAGGATGTGATACATAGTGTGTTTGATCGTACTCGGAAAATACGGTTAGCGAGCAATATGATACAGCGTTTAGGTAATAATATGGTTATATTGGATTTTAGATCTGACGAGCACCATAATGGTGGTGGCAACGGCTGTGATATATGTTTCAGAGTGCTTACTTGTGTAATTTGCACGGTTCATTTGATAGACACCTGTGTTTTACCATTTTGGAAATAGGATATAGTTTCGGTTACATACAAATGATATGAAAATCAGAGCTTTGTATATATTATTTACTTTGAATAGCTGCAATATAGATACCTACTTGAGAGAATGAACGGATCAATAGTTCTAAATAAATAATATACTGTGGGGTGGTTAGTTAGGTTGATATTAGTGCATAAGGATTGAACATCTGTCGTGCGTATTTGTGACGCCCTGATAAATTTGAACTACGTCCAAAATACATGAAATCGAAATCCCAATGTACGTATATAATATATTATGTCATATATTGTATAGGTACTCTTACTGACAAGACAAAACGAAACTAAACCATATATTGCGTTAAATATGATTAATTAGTAGGTTAGGTAATCGGGTTAACGAATACCTATGCCACATAATGGGGCAAATTTTAAAATTTCTCCTTTCAAAACCGTTTTATCCTATCATAAACAATTAAATTATATTGAAAATTACAATTTTGAATTTTAAGTGTTTTAGAAATAACATGTTAAATTTTTTTATTCTTTTACTCATTTATTTTATCAAACTAAAATCTCTTATTTCGTGGGCTTTCCACTCAAATTGATTGAAAAAGAAACACGCTGTAAGAAAATATTAAACCCGTTTAATTTTTAGTAAATCGGACTTGACGTGACTACGACTGCGAAACGATAGTGAAATAAAAACAATTGCTTGGTAGTGTACAAATAAATCATTTGAAATTATTAATATAAAATGTAATAACCCGATGACTAAAATACAGCCATACAGGGAATACAACAATAAGATTATGTGTCAGTGTGTATACAATGTTGTAAACATATTGTATACAATTTATAATCAAAAATAATACGAACGAAAATAGAAAGTGTGTCGGTTCTTTAATATGGCCTTTCCAATAATACGTTGAACACTCACTGACGAAATACCTTTGCAGTAAGTGAGTATAAATTGTATTATATTACTGTTATTATTTTTCATGCCAATTTTTCAATGATTTATAATTATTCCTAAAAATTTTAATAGACTAGAAAACTAGAAAACTTTTGTTTTTAACGTCAAAAGTTTTTCCGCTTCTAAAAAGTTGCCTCCCGATTCCTCCCCATTTGCCTAAACCCGGCACTGACACTATTTAGATAATTTTGAGAATGTTAAAACACGTGTAGGTATGTTTTCTGTTCTATAGTATATATATACTACGTCGTTTATAATAAGTAGTTGAAATAGTAGTCCGCGTTATTGATATTATGTTATGACAAAATATTAACTCTCAATAATCAATATACATTATTACGAAGCACGGAACTATTATATATAAAAGGTGAATGTGCACATGAGACATTTTTTTTTTTTTTATAGTTGTCTGGTATTTATATTGATTTTTCTAACTAAATTCTGTTTTACATTAATTTTACTACTTAGTGAATATTATATTTTATTCATAAGTTAATAAGCAACAAAATGTTTTAAATTATTATTAATATGGTCAGGTATATTGACAACTTAATTATCTATTCACTAATCATATTATTATGTATCAATTCGATTCATATTAGTGGTTAAGTTTTAAATGTATTGTTAGATTATAAAATATAGTTATAGATTTATATTACTATATTATATTTCTAATACCTACAATCATTTGGAATTTATTTGAAAGAGTTTGAAATGATATGAATTGTTATTACTACCGTCGATAAACTCAATATCGCTACTTAGAATATGTGGACCTTATTTAAATTAACCAAAATAAATTTGGCAAAAAGTCAAAAAAGTACCGTATTTTTTTTTATCTAATTTTTCTCTTGAGACATAAACATAATATTATATGTATACAGTGAGTACACACGTATAAAGTTATTTTAAGTAATTATACGACAGTATAATTAAAATACTATACATAACATATAATATTAATTTTTAATGTCGTTACAAATCATTAATACCCAAAAAACTTAATTTTGAATAATTATCCTTAGGGGAACTCTAAAAACAAACATACTTGAAAATTGTTAGTTATTATCATAATTAAACTCGTATTAGTTAAAAGATAATAGTTCAGTTAATTATTTGTAACATCCCATAAAAAAAATGTATACCAATACCTATATAATAATTATAAATAGGTACTCAAAATATAAATTAATTTATTAGAGTACTAACCTATATTATAAAATAATTAGGCGCCTACGTAAAAGCATTTAATTATAGTAACATAACCATATAACTATTCTCATAAAAATATATTATTTGACAATGGAGACAAACATAAGTAATAATAATTTTGTTTTTTATAACTCAAAGCATTAAAAAATAATTCTGTCATTTAATGATATATACGTTTTATTCATCGTAAAGTCTTAATTGAATTCGACAATACTCAGTGGTTATTGTTTTTTGCTCAGATTACAGTAATAATTTGAATTTTGTTATAGTTTAATAATAACTTTCACATCGGTCAAAATTAAAATTTTATAGCTAAATGTTTGTACTTAAATATAAATTGATAATTTCTTAGAAAAATAAATGAAGTATCAAATATCAGGAGTCGTAACGCATTGTATTCTGATTTTTAACTGCATTGCTTTAATCATTGACGTACATTGCATGTGGATTTATTAACAGTTTTTTTTCTGTTCTTAGAAGTGTCCATCTTATTTAACGTTTTCATATATATGTTTTTCCAAATGGTTTCTTTAATGTTTAATTTTAAAAAATACGCGTTATTATATTTTTACAAATTGCTCTCGGTTTCAAACTATTTTTTTATCCATACTAAAATGAAGATGATGTGTAATTATTTTGTTCATCTAAAGCATTCCAAACCGATAGAGATTTAACCATACCCTTAATGTCTTAATGTTAATTATAAAACCGTAATGACAAATTACGTCTGAATAAATATGAACAAAATATTGGCGGATATGAATAATTGAGTGGAACATTGGAAAAACTTATTTATTCACTCTGATTATAGAGAAAACAGTTCTTAGTATTTCGTATTTTGTATTCAAATTATTAAATTAATATTAGATTAATAAAAATTAATACAGAAATATCTGTGTTATTTTAGTTGTTTACTGAGATTTTTAGTGTTTTAATTGCGAAACAAACAATACAATTCACTAATTTATTGCAAACATCAATCAATTAAAAAGATTTAAAATATTAAAAATATGAAAAAACAATGTCCGTCAATGTTTATTGATTTATTGTTTGTGAATAAAATAATTTTTTCTATTTTTTTTACAATATTTTTAAACATTTTTTTGAACTTTAAAATTAATTTTCTTCAAAAACAGTCATTCTTTCCAGTTTTATTATTACACCTAAATAAACTATTTGGAAGGAAAATCTTGACTAATTCCTTGATCGATGTTTCGGTAACTTTGAATATATAGGTACAACAAATTAAAATTAGAGAGTCAGATACACATACCTAATTTGAAGACTTGTATTCAAAATAAAGTTATTATATTTTTATCGTGAAAATGGTTCAACGGATTTCGATAATTTGTAATGATTAACAATATGAGTTTTATATTTAGTATGACACGTTACTAATATTATAAAATTTAACGTTACCTATATATGATAGGTAATTAAAGATAATTCTTTTTTATTACTTATAGTAAAAGGATATTGATTAAATATCATATTAGGAATCTTATTATCATATCATCATATTATTTTATTTTATAAATATAAAATTAATTATAATGCTCTATTGTATTATTTTTAAATATTCATTTTCCTAAGAAAAAAAAACTTCATTAGGTTAGTTAAGAAATATTGTTTTGCTAAATTATTGAAAACAATTTTTAAATAGATTATTCAAAGTTTTTTTCATTTTATACATCTTGAAAATTTAAAACTTGTAATTAAATATTGAGTACATAAATTAACATTTTAATAAATTAGAAAATTAGAATGTATACTTAATTAATTTCAACTAAAATTAAATAAAATAATAAACAATTTTTGTGATTCAGCCTCCTATAAAAGATTATATTTTTTTTTTTTACTTCTAAACTTTTTTAGCTTGGTAATTGAAGACTCGAATACATCCAGCGCCCAAAATTGGAATTATAATATTTATAAATGTTTTTAATACCCAATCGAAAGATCAAATAATATATTTTCATAGTTATTACATTTTAATACATTACACTTTTGATCATATAATTTACAAAATACGAAAGAAATATTTAATAAACCTAGATAATACGTAATAATAAAATATATTAAAATGTTTTACATTATAAATGTACAGTCAACCAGTGTCTACTATCTACCAATATCAAAATAAACCAAATAAGGTAAAACAGTATTTTTTTATTTTTTTTTTTTAATGTATTTATTCGCGAAGTAGATGACATTTTTTGGGATTTATCGAAACAATCTCTAAGGAATTCAGCAGTAAACGATAAAAAGTGGAAAACTTTAAAGTCGACGTCAACAGTAGAATATCTTTATTCCCGCTAGTACTTGATATTTCATGGTAAATTACGCTCAAACATTACTGACAGCCTCTATCAGACCCATGTGTGTGTGTTTGTATGTGAGTATTTTCGTGTTAAACTTTTCAGTAACGATGCAAAATCAACCGGAACAATAAACAAAAGAATGAAGGTGAAGGAAAAAATATTTTTGGAACGTGTACAACAGTCGGATGCATACACGCTTCTTGAGCCTATACAGTCTGTCGAGTATTATTTACTCAATATTGCAGTCTCAAAAAACACCCATTCTCACGTACGCCAAAATGGGCGTGCGCTGTTAGGCTATAAATTCCAATACTTGAATCTCCGATTGAGAGTTACTGCACGCCCTGCCCGTCCGCCTCCAACCACGTATAGGTAATGCACGTGCACAGAAGGAACCCGTCCTCGACGTTTGCAGTATTTTATTATGCAGCGTCTCTGTCCTCGGTGTCCTTTGCCGTTACTTACCATATTACCATAGCACCTATATATTACACACACACATTCTCGAAATGATGTAGATTTATACTTCCCAAGAGCTCGGGGTAGTTTGTCCTTCGTACGCCTCTCTAGCTTCTGTATGTTCCCCGAGCCGTTGTATTTAAGCGCCGTGAAGATGTTTTAACTAAATATTTAAAAAAAATCAATGTTATTTTGAAACGAGACTTTTTATTAAAAACAATTAAATATAAGACGAGTGAATGATAATATAATCAATCGAAACATAGTAAATCAAAATAATTAATAACTTGATTCACTTAACAGCGTGATATTAAACACAAACATTTAAAAAAAAATCATAATTTTTATCGTTGTATTGTATAGTATATAATTGAGTGCTTTTAATAAGACATTTAATTGGCATTTATTTTGGCATCTATGCCTCTTTCATAAAAAATTTTTAAAATTATTTTCTATTTCATTTATTAAATATGTAGAACATTTCATATTACGTATAGTTAATAAGCCACCTACATACATTTTAATAACTATAAATAAAAATGTGTATATAATATTATATAGATATTATAGGTATATTAAATTAGGATAGTGGTTTTATTATACACTTGAAATTTAAATGATTCTATACAATTCAATATATTCACTATAATATGTTAATCTGTAATATTATATATATGTACTATATATAGTATATATTAGTTATACTTTATGTTATATAATAACTAATAAGATTATTTAGAACATATGAATTTAAGTAATTGTTACACGCCATGTAATAATAATATAATTTAATAAAAAAATTATTTTCTATGTGTGTGTATACAAATTTTGATGATAGCGCCTATGCATTTTTTATGTAGCTGCACTCTATATGAAAAATTTAATAAAAGAAAATTTATTTGATCACAAATTACATATCTAATATCTTTTTGATAATAATCTAAATAATCTTAAATATATACTCATCACACATGGACATGACGTATAGGTTACATATCGTTAGGTACCTATATGTGTTTATAATATACGTAGGTATATAATGTGCATTCACTATCCTCTAGAAAATATATATACAATAAGGTAGCTAGGTAGGTAAGATATTACCTATTTGAAAAACAAGGTTTTACATAATTATAAAATATTATAATAATAAATATACCCACTATATAATTGATAAAAGTTGTTTTTTAAAATCTTAATTAAATTATATTATACAATAATTTTTATTGATTTATTATATAAGAATTACAAGTAGCAGACATTGGTTTGTTTGAATAATTTATTTTATATACGCTGTAAAATGGTTTTATTACAAAAATTTTACTTTAGTATAGATTATATTGTAATATAGTATATTTACTATTTAGTGTTTTAATGTATATATGAAATCCGTTAATTTCAATTATATTTTAACCTGAATTTAACCTACAGTTCTGCATGGTTTTATCAATGCAAATATTCTGTTGTATATGGTGTGTTTATAGGTATACATATAATATATATATTAGTTATATTTTCATTCTTCGAACATATAATATATATAGTCTTATCTACACGAAAAACACCATAAGTGGCATAATCGAAAAGAGAGAACCGTTTCGTTATAAAAAAAATTATAATCATAATCTGCTGTGACTTAGTAACACCTAAAATGTGCAGTAGTTTCCTATGAGTACCTATAATTTAACTATAAATTGATTGCATTTACAAAATATGAATAAAAATAGGTAATTTACATAGAAGCTATATTATGCGAACAAATTAACAAAATAGATAAATTATAAAACCTCGACTCGTGTTAAATATATATGTATTAATAATTATTAAAAACTAACAAAACTAATTATTTTATAAAAAATTATGCAATAAAATTAATATAGGTACCAAAATTGAAAATACACAAACATCGATTGACCGTAAATTTCATTATTACAGCTAAATAAACAAAATAATCGCTAATTAAACTTTTTGCAGTCAAAATAATTATAACACTTTGATAAATGAGAAAACGCATTTTTCTGTCTCTCAGAAAAATGAATCTCTTCCCGTGACTGTGATGGTGGTCACGGTTGGTCGTGGTTTCTACTGCAACGTCCTGTCCTCCCACCCGCGGCGGCATCTTGGAGGAGTTGCGTGATGCACATACGTTTCACTTGCGCTGCCGTCTGCGGGCCGTCGGTGTCCCCGGTTACCTTCAGGTCTTCAGAAGTGGTATCTGCACACAGATCAATGTCATATCCAAATGACAGGCTTGGATCCACTTTGTATTTGTTGTACATAATCACTGGCCTTTGTGTTTTTTTAGACTATACTGAGGCGCTCTGTGGGCAGATCGCTGTCTCTATATCCGCTTTCTAGGATTAGATTTTTACAGAAATATTCGTATAATTAACCATTAATCATTACTATAACATTATAATCAAGTTATAAAAGTTCTTGAAATTATATTTTCATCAAGAGCAAATAATAAAAAAATTATTGTTTTCTTAAATGTAAGTAAGTAAAATAGGTACATATATTATATCTGGAAGTAAGAACAATAGTATTTATTCAAAATGTAAGAAAAACTAAAAAGTTAAATACTTTAAAATTAAACATACCCTATTATTGTAATTAATAATAATATTATATGCAGTCTGTAATCCTAAGCTATCTTTAACATTGTAAAATAATACGCATTACTAATTAGGCACTATACAAAAAAAAAAAAATAATAAATACAAAATGAAACAAACAAAGGAAAATCAAATTATAAAAAAATATGCCTTAATCAAATGTCAAAATCCTAAATAATTTTTTTTAAGTTATTTAAACATTTTTAAAATTAACGAAAATAGTATTAACACTTTTTAAACTTGTATATATATATATATATATATATATATATATAAATTGCTTAATTTTTAAAAATGCAAAAATAATTATTTAAGATATAATAATATTTAAAATAAAATAAAATAATTATCAAATTTTCAAAAAAAAAAATAATTTGATTGCCAAAATTCTTTATAAAATTGAAAAAAAAACAAAATTAAATAGGAGTATAGAAAAAAATATTATCTATTTTTATTAAATTAATAGGAAATCTAAATGTTGTATTAGAAACAATTTCATTATTTTAAAAAAATATATAAAATATAGTTTTTTTTTCAAATTTTCTAGGTTCCTAAGGTTCCTAAAATTACTATTTTACATCAGATTTTTTAATAGCTGTCATATTACCGTGTTTTCGGAAATACCAATGGATTTGACAATCATTATTATTTGGTCAGATGTTAGTGATGTGTTTGATTTTATGAACATAATAAACAGTGTTGTTACAATATTGTCACTGAAACGAAATTGGATGGTTATCGGAATTCATACAAGATAACAAAAAATAATAATAATATCAAAGTATCAAATTAAGGGAAAAATTTACGTCACGTTTCACTTTGTGGTTTAGCCGGTTTAGGTAACATAACTGCAGAAAATCTCGGTATATTTTTCAATATTTCAAATATTAATTTTATAATTTATAATTTTTATAAACCACTATTTATGCACAACCATTATTTTATCTCGAGCATTGTAAAATAGGTCTTATATTTTTGATTTTATGCATGCGTGTATGTTTTGTAGGATATATATTATATTCTACGCCCATACAAAATCGTTCCACATAATATTATGATTCTATATAAACTGGATCGCTTTACTGAGTACCCCACATCCGTATCAAACTATAACAACTACCGTCCAATATTTTTTTCTTTTGACCTTTTTTTCGACGATTAAGTAATAAAAAAAACTGAAAATGTTTCAAATGTGGTAAATGCAATTTTTGTTTGATCGAAAATATATAACGACTGTGACCCTTGTAATTTACCACTAGAGAAAACGGTAGTCGTAGCCTACCTGCAAAGGATTCTTCTTACATTAAAATATATACTGAAAATTCCTCTCGTTATATTTGAAATATCATTTTATATAAGTGGCATAAAATAAAAAAAATCAACTTTATGTAATTCCATTTTACTTTGTATAGAATAAAATATCAATAGGTAATCAAAAATTTCGTTCGTCCGTTCCATAAATGATGTGAAACCCATGTGACTATGTTTTAATGATATATTGATTACTATGATCATTATTTACAATGAAAAATAAAACACAGTAGGAACATGAGAGTTCTTTAGAATTAACAGTTTTATTAAACACAACTCCATAACTTTTTATAAGTTATAAAATAAAACCATGTTTATTTATTTTTGAATAATATAGATATTAAATTAATTTTAAATCAGTGAAAACTAAAAGTTACGATTAAATATATGCTCTATAAACTGACTACACCAGAACTTTTTTGAAATTTCAAGTGATTTAATTCAGAATGATAGTCTTGTGAGTTATACGAAGGTAGTTAATTTAATATATTTTGATTTGACATTGTTACACAATACGAGTGTGTATCAATTTGAACTTGAGTTAAACCACATTAAGATTAGGAAAATTAATAATTTATAAATTTGATTCATCAAGTTAATTTAAGACATTATTTTATAATACTATAATTGCTATAAAAACAGTGAATAACTTAAAATAAAACAGTATTATATCAATAAATAATTATAAATACTCATCTAAAATAAGTGTATGAAAATAATATATACATAAAAATTGTCCAAGTATATTTTTTGCAGTATTGAAATGTTATAATATTAATTTAAACCTTGAAACTTGAGCAAATATATAAATAATATTATAAGATATCTTACAGCAGTGTACAACTTATTATCATAGTCTAAGATTTTACTTAAAATAACTTTAAATATACTTATACCACATTTCTGAAATTAATTTAAAAATATTCTTTATAATAAGTACATATTAAACTTTAAATAATCGTTATTGTTATAGAAGATATACATGGTTTTTAAATTGTTTGATTAAATTCAAAATCATCTGTAAAATTATACAAAAAATATGGATAATATATATATATATATTATTACTATCTCGTAACTGTCAATAGAAGACATTCGTTAATTTTACGATTTTATTATTTTAATCAATATACAACAGACCGGCTGCCGATACTAATATTC
Source organism: Aphis craccivora (assembly GCA_009835225.1). NCBI lineage: Eukaryota > Metazoa > Arthropoda > Insecta > Hemiptera > Aphididae > Aphis > Aphis craccivora. The sequence continues at coordinate 49,003 of VUJU01001691.1, forward strand.
AGTCTTTGTTCGGAACTTAAAATTAAAGCGAAAGAATCCTGTTAAATTTATTAAATATTAAGATATGCAATCCTTTGTTATCCTAACAAAAATCAAAATAATATGAACTGTGTTAAATTATGAAACACATTTATTTTATTGAGAATATAAGCGAAACTTTAATGAACGATTAATAACATATCCGTTTGATGGTCAAAAATTGTTCTTTTACTAACTTGAATGTTGAAAAATCGTCTCATGAACAATCGAATCTGAACCATAAATAGAAAAAATAATTAAGTTAAATGAAGCGATCACCTTTTATCAACACCATCCTGTACTATTTGTGGTGTGTAGTCGTGGAATATAGGCCGAGAGATAGATTTATGTTGTTAGCGTATCCAAACTAATCTATATTAATTAGTTTAATCTAATTGATGGTGCATTTTTTCAAAACCATTGTGATTTAAAGTAAAATCCTGAACGAAAAAAAAAATATGAATAGGTTATAGATACGGCGCAGTGTATCATAAATGTCATAATAACGTGATCATTGACATAAAACTTTATGTAAAATGATATTTTATAGTAGATCGAATGACTGTCGCCGATTATTCATGCACTGAATACGTTACTACTTACCATAATAATTATTTCAATTATTTAACTAATAACTTCAATGTTAAAGATACGAATGAAGGACGCTGTATTGAAAAATATTTGCAGAAATAACATATATTATACAGATCAAAAGGCCAAACACCCGTATAAATCACATTTTGGATTATATAAAATCTATTCGGCATTAATGATAATATTAAATACAGCCAGTAGAATATTGTCTCTCAACCTCTTTCACCATGATGACCTCCTAAATGAATTTTAAATTTTTTATCAACCGCAACCCCTAAATATATATTTTATATACGCGTATAATGTATATACCTACATATTTTATACACGTTGGCAACCTTAAAAATTTAGTAGACGACCTCTAAGAGGGTCACGACCGTCTGGTTGAGAAACGCTGCACTAGAGAATATATTATTATGTCTAGGCTTTCACCGATATCAAGAAGAATGTAAATGTCAGGTAAGGTTATGTAAATATATCGGGTGTCGTACATCAAAGAAAATATCTACTATCCAATGATATTGCATACTTTAACAATTCAAAATGACAGTGAGAGCACTTAAGAATAATATCATTGCATAATATCATGAACGTAAACTATATGTACAAATTTCAAATGCAACGATTATATTATGGTTATCAAACGGTTTTGTAAATATTACTACAAGAATAAACAAAACCAAACCGTATCGGTAGGTACTAAATTTAAAGAAATCAAAATAATAAGTGTCTACGCTGAAGTGTTCCTCATAAATTTAATATTATAAAAAAACACGTCGTACACACATATTTTATAGTACTATACTAACTCAAAATTGTAAAGGTGTAAATATTAAATTGCAAATAGATTTATACAACTAATGACTTAATGCTCAAAATATTGCTTAAAACTTAAATCAAAATAATAATAGAACAAATCAATATTTATTTGGTTTATTGCGAAAGCTCAAATTAACTTAATAAGTTCTGATCGTACTCACTGTCTTGATCGACTCACTGTCCTGATTGTTCACTGTCCTGAT
>VUJU01001692.1:0-41023 GCA_009835225.1 Aphis craccivora
ACGATTACCGAGTTGAAAATAATTTCCGTATGGTGCCACAGGATCCATTATTACAAAACTTTAAAAACAATAAATTATTTTTCAGGGTACAGTAAATGTGTTAAGATTTTCTGTTTTTAATTTTTTGGTTTAATAATAAGTCACACAACATTAATTGATTATAAATTTGACATTTTCATAAAAGGTACTGGCCTAATATAGAGTAGTGTTTAAACTTTAAAGAAATACAAATTTACTATAAATATGCAAACAACATAAAATACTCTACACATTTTGTTAAAATGTTAAGTGATATTTTTTCAAAGTAGGTAACGCTCATTGCCATCAATCGCTAACAAGAATTAAAGTTAATACTAGTCAAGTTCTCTGATATCATTTTGAACCGATCAGTAGTTATTTATAAATGCATATTAACAAAGCTTTAGTAACTTTTACTAATTTTTTTTCTATATAATGAAAGATTTTCTCGATTTACAAAAGTTTTGTTGTTCCAATAAATAAATAATAATTATGTTGAATTCTGCACTGCTGTGCTTTAATTTGTATTAAAACATTGGTAAAAAATCATGTTGGTAAAATTTGGCTCATCGAATCTTTTTTCGAATTCAAGAAGAGGTCATTGCAGAGACTCTGAGTGTATAGAATTATAATATTTAACAATTTATTATTATTATTTGATGTGTTTGAAAATGTAATATTTTTATTTTTAGAAAAACCAAAATATGAAATAACTATATTATACTGTTGAACATCACGTGAAAAATGATTTCGTTGAACTTTACAGCACTGGCTCATATTATTATCAATTTAATATAAGATGTGTGCAATGTCCGACGAATTTAGATCTATTATTGATTATTATTTATTTTACTCCAAATCTGATAAGCCATGTTTTGTTAAATCAAAACATATTACTACAATACTTACTATAACACCTACCAATGAATATAATATAGACATGTATTATTACAGTAATTTGTGAAGCATCGTTTTGAAAGTCACGCCACTGATAACAATAAACATAACGATACCGATTTGGGACTGTTGGAGTCACGTGTTTAAAAACTGACCTTTATTTTACCACTTGAATTAAATAAGATAAGTTATTTGGATCATTATAAAATAACATTTAGCGAAAATGAAAACAGCTATAATAGTCTCAAAAAAATAATACAGCAATGCCATCTTTGCTATCATTAATCTGGCTCTAATGAGCCAACGGATGTGGAAAAATCATTCAACTGAAAATAACTTTATCTGATACAAAAACTCAATAACCATTATAAATGGTATAAACATATCATAATATATTTTGTATATTATACCTACATAACGTAGATTATGAATCGACGTCCTCTACAAGCAATAACACGTACAAAGCGTACATATTACATATTATTATTATTATTATGTTATTGGCGGAATTTTTATACATAAATAAAAATATGTCTTTTGGTTTAAAAATATAAATAAAGATTCGGCGTTGATGTGTACTCGTATATAAGCGCAGCGATGAAGTATAGGTATATTCTATTAAACATTTGTAAATGAACAACAATACAAAAAAATTGATAAAAAACAGAAAACGATTTTTAATTTATATATTTGATAAGTCGAGCTTATACCGTGAGCAGGGTATTAGGTAAGCTATAATATAACGTTGCAGCTTCTACAATATTATAGACTGTTGCAGTTGCCGCAGGGTGTAGTCAGGGGACTAGTTTTTTTCACCCCGGCACAGAAACCATCCGAAACGGGCGGCAGGTTTTTTGGACTTTTCTCGCAATGTGCGCGACTCGATGAGAACGGAAAAAGAGCCCTCAATGCGCATTATTAACGATAATAAATCGGAGCCGACCGTCGTTTCCTTTTCGCCCGCGTGTACGCATAGAATGTGATATACTCGTAACAATAAAATAAGCGCCGCACTCTCGCGGATTTATTGACCACCGGCGGTGCGCGATAGGCGAAAGCGAGTGGCATTTCAGCGCACTGCTATACAATACACACATAAAAAAAATTTATACATAATACGCTCGACATTGTATATAGTAAGTAGTATTGTTGTCAATACAGTATATGAGCGTACACACGTCACACACACACACACACACACGGCGCGCAATGCAATGATATTTTTTGACCTAGAATCTAGAAAACAACGCGTCGGAATCGCAAACATTCTGTGTTTGCACTTTACAATTGACACACATACGCGCTTGTGTACTTGCACCGGCGTGCGTATTGCGTACCATATAGGTATATGACTACTATATTATACCGTATCATATATAGATACCTACGCCCACGGACACGGATAGATGGATAGATAACCTACCTATGTGTAGCCGTGCAGGTAGTTATAATATGTAATAGTTGCTGTGTGTCTCTATACACCTATGCACTCTATAAACGCGCATAAACGCGAATGTACGATATATACGGAGAGCGTGTGCGTGGTGGTGTTTAAACAATTATTTTTTTATCCCGCTTATATATACGAGCGACTTGACGCATGTTGAAATGACGCCGGAAAACGAAAAAAAAAACAAAATTTTTTAAATTTTTTTTTTTTTGTAAACGTTTCATCAATAACATCGCGCGTGTCACGTAACAACAACATTGCTTATTGGTGTTACGGTTTTTATGATTATATACGTCATTCTAAATACGGTTATATTAGTATCCCCGAGTGTGTATATATATATAAGTTATATATATATGTGTGGTAATACACCTTTATTATTTACGAATACTAGATCATAATATATGTATAGTATTATAAATATACATTATTTTTACTAATTAATGACCATTATATTATATGTACCAATAATCGTCTTGTAAATCTATATATTATCATATTTCATCTATACCATATATCAGTATTATAACTGAAAATAATTAAAAACATTTTAATGAATAAAACATTAAATGAGTATAATATTATAGGTTTGATTATTTTTTTTCGACTGCAGGCCACCGTATACTATGTACGTAATAGGTATAAACAGTTCGATTTCATAAATTTATCTTACCATTTTTCTTATTGGTTCAGCTATATAGATGGTACATATAGCTTATAATTGATTAGCGTTTAAAATAATTTTGTATTACTTATTAGTACGTACGTACTATTATGTTGTTTTCCTTTTTCACTTTTTATACACAGCGAATATGATTTCAGAATAGAAACGTCCACATGTTATACGTTTTATAGACTTATAACGTCCGACGAAAAGGTCGACACCGTTATCGTGGTTATTTAGTTATTAGCTACGGTTCAAAGTCGTATTTATATAGATTTTATTTAGTATATAATAATGTTTACTCGTTCGTTGGAAAAGAATCCCGGATGTCCGGCCACCATCTAATGATTAATAAAATAGTAAATGATGCAATACATTATACTATTGAGTATTGAATATAAACTATACACATATTTTTGAAAACCGAATTTATCATGTATCATAAATGAATACCCCAATACGCACACGCTTAAAGACACACCCTTAAAACCAATTTTTTGCGTAAATAATGTATAATTGTTAACGAGCCGTTCGGATATAAGGAGAGGTGTAGTGCTAAATATATTTATTATTGTATAATATATTGCTTACGAATTTATTTTCAATAATAGGTATACTAAAACATTTTAAGCCCCACGGGTATTGAGCCAATAAGAAAAATTGGGAGATAAATTATTTTTGATCGAAATTGAACTACATTAAGTACGTGTTTATTGTACACAGTGGTGTTTCCATATGGTATACTACGTATACGAAGTATATACTCTCAAGATTTTTTTTAAATATTGTGGGGATACTGAGTATGCTCTCAAGTCTCAATCGATTTGCTATTTTAACTCTCGAGATATTTTTACAAAATTATAAGTATACCTACTCAGGGCCGGATTGGTATGGCGAGCTACCGAGTAAATCTCGGTAGGCCGCTCAAAATATGGACTGGTTTTGAGTGTTTGTTCGTATTTTTTTTTTTTTGTGTTAAATATGTACAAACATTAGAAATAAAATTGATTTAAATTATTGAAACTGTACAGTATGTAGCTGTAGCTGTATTCAAACGTCAGAAATTCTAAAGCTCGGTAGACCGATATCTTGCCAATCCGGCGCTGTACCTACTACCTACTACAATATACTATAAATACTCAAATCATATACAAAGGAAAAATCAATATTAATTTAATTAAGTAATTGCCTCAAATGTTAGTCAATTATTTATGGCCGATAGAGTCATACTCTTTACTTTTTAAAAATAAAAAAAATTTTTAAGATTTGTAAAGACTGATGAGGTATAAATGTATAATTATAAAGAGGATACATAAAAAATCTGATTTACATTTTTTACATATTATTGACAAGCTCTTTACCGGCTCTACTCCTATAACACATAACAAAAATATTTTGATTGCATTAAATGTTTATATTTTGATATTTTATGATTTAGTATACTCTCAAAAAAATTAATGGGAACACCTTTAAATTTGTACATAATATAAAAAATATGATTTAAGTAATTAAAAAAATTGAAATCAATTTTTTTAATAGTGTTGACAATATTAAGATAAAATGTGCGATAATTGATGTAAAAGATCACTGTACAGTGTACATAATTGTTTATTGGTTTCTCCCTAAACCATTTTCATTATCAAATGTACCTACCAACAACAATTGTCAAACTTAAACAAATTGTATTTTTTCGAGTTGAATCAACGGATAAGAATTTAAGATTATAAACAGTCCTAGATAGTAATAGGTAGTTGTATCTTTCTTTTATGTAGGATTACTAAAGGAACTATCCATGACCGGCGGCAATGCATGTTAGTTGCTCATATTGTTTTTACATATTAACCTATGTAGGTAATAACACATACAAATTACTGAATTTACACTTCCCGTGCAGCTTATATATTATTCATCATAGAACTACTATTACCTACCTCTATATACAATCAATAATGAAGAAAAATATGTAATACATGTCAATCTATACAGCACAGCAGCAAACTCGGTGAGAATCATAAAGGAGAAAAATATTTATTATTTTCAATGTATGAACACAGTGTTTATTATGAAACTCCAAAACAAATATTTTAATTCGAAATTCGATATTTTTCAACTTGTAACATTTAACCTTTTTATATGTGATATAGTCATACCTATAGAGTATAAAAGGAATTGATTAAAACATTTTTTATACGAGCTGTTTTAATTATGTTATTCCCTATTATAAAATGTAATATATTATAAAACCTATATAAAAAAAAAAACAATAATAATAATAAATAATAACAATAAAAAGTAACATAATTAAAATGAAGCCATGAAGCTAATGATTTATAAGAAAAACAACATTCAAATTATAGTACACAATATTGAACAACATTACATAACAATGTCGAAAAAATTGATTTTAAATTGACTGAGTAAATATTATTAATTTCCTACAATTTTCACCGTTTTATTAATTTAAATCAAAATAACACACATAAGTGATTTCAAAAATATTGTGAATCCATTTTTTAACCTGTATTATAGTGAACAATAAAATTATTGTCATTGCATATATTATTTATTACATTTTTCTTGTATAAGTGAGTGTGGTGATTATAAGTTACAACGTATAGTTCAAAATTGAAAGAACTGGTAGATTGCTTATAAAGATTTATTTTATATGCATTATTCAGATAAAGAAAAATTTCAAATCTTTAGAAAAATTATAGAGTTCAAACTATTAAATTAAATGAATACAGGATTTACAATTACCTACTATAAGAGACATCTGACTATCTGACTAACTTGAGTGTTCATTAAAAAAAAAGACACTAGTGAGTAGTGGTCCATGATTACTCTACTTAGAGACTTACAAACTGTAAACTATACAGTGTACAAGTATAATTCAATTTAATAATATATTTTATTTAAGTTTGTATAAAACGTTTCGAGATTGTCGAGTATATATAAGTACTCGAATAGAAAATTAGAACAGCTCGTCGTCATTGCACTACTTAATAATTAATTTCATAAATATATAATGATAATAATTAAATGCAAGTTCTATATGGATTTACAAAAAAAATACCTAGTTTAAATGTTTTTAATCTTTAATTTATATGAACGAAATACAAATATGGATGGTGTAGAAAACAGATACATCGAAATCTAGTAGAACTAGTAGAAGAACTTTAAAATATTATTTATTTAGCTTTAACTTTTAATTGACATTTACTTTTTACATTTATTTTAAATTATATAAATACATAGGATGGTTATCTACGAATCTAATCTAAACTAATTATTAGACTTTTTATAGAATTTTGTTTTTAATTATAATTTGTGAAAGATATAATTTAGTTGATTTTTATCAAGATACATTTTTTTGGTAATTAAAAATAATAATTAATTATTATATAAGATACATTACCACGCAGAAATGTATAGTTTGCCAACAAATGAATAAAATTGTAAATTGTAAACTTTAACTGAAATTTAGTGGATTATAAATATTATAAGAAACAAAAAAGAATAAATATTTAACTAAATAATATATTAATTTTTTTAAATTGGAATATTAAAAATAATTTGCTGTTTTAATCAGCTAAATTAAAATTGAATATTAATAATTAAATTTAAAACAGAAAAATGAACAGTTCACGTAGCACATGACGTATTATACAAAGTAAACTCGTATGTATATTATGATTTCTATATAGGTACCTATATAAATATATCAACCCTGTTTAAATTATCGAACATTTTTTTTAGAGAACTTGCATAATATTATTAATCGCATAAAAATAATCGGTTATTATTACGTCATGGTGAACAACAAATTAATAATATGATTCATCTTTAAAACGCATTTACGTCGGGTAAAGTGTAGAAGGTGTCCAAATAACCAAGGACAAAATTTAACATTTATATGAGAAATATTGTTTTGCTTAAATCACATTACATAGATTATATTTAACGAGTAGCATATTTATTATGAATTATAATAATTTTATTTACAAAAGGTGCACATTTTGATAATGACATTATTATGATTAATAATAAATACAATATAATTGGACCGCAAATTAAAATATTGAATCACTAAATTATAGTGGTTATAACGTATGTGTACAATAATCATATGACGATCGCTTACATTTATATTATTATGATGTTGTATGATATTATTAAAATGACTTAATGATATACAATAAAATCAATAAATGATAATGGTAAATTTTGTGTTTTCATTAAAAACAACAAATACGAATATAAAAGATATTTTGCTAGAAATTAAAAAATAAAAAGTGAAGAATTTTTCTTAATGCTTTTATGCGTAATACATATATGTATTATAATATTGTGTTGTTGAATGAAATAAAAAAAGTTTCTTAAACTATTAACGTAATACTATATTATTATCACAAACGCACAACATTTAAATTAAACTTATACAAAAACAAACGCGTCAAAAATACTTGGTAAATGTAATTCATAATAATTATATAATGCTCACTTTATAACTAGGCTTAAGCAAATTGAATATTAGAACTTTGAGCTCCAGACAAATTAAATAATAATTACTATAAATTATAATATTAATTTATGTGTCTGTGCACTGCAATAATTATTATAAAATGTTTTTCAACTGATAACGAATGCAAAATACAACTCGTACGTTATTATTATCTTAAATTTCTAACTCTAAGATTTATATAAATTATTGCAAAATATTAAGAATGAGAACTAAATTCAAAATTTCACGTTTATGATCCTCAAATTAATGTTTACGTCCCGAGTATCGAATAATTTCAACAATTATATTCATACAATTAATAGTAATATATAATACATTTAATGTTAGATAACTGGAAACAAACAATTAGTTTAAGTATCGAAATTAGAAACATTAGATGGAATGATTCTTGACAGCGCAAACTCGGCTAAGTGAAATTGTATTTCGCTATAAATAAGAGAAGAAGGAAAAAATATATTTTTTGGTTTGTAGTGGTAAAAACCTCTAAAACTCAACTGTATGGATCAAATTAAAAAACGGACAAGTCCAATATGAGAAAATACTATATAGGAACAGTGTAAATATAAAATAGTAAACAGTTAAAAATAGGCGTACAGAAAAATCCACGTATAAAGGTGGAAATAACGAAAAAAAACGAAATGCAATACAATAAGTAATATAGTATGGAATGATAATGATGATAGTTGATAAATGATAATTAGAGTTAGTATATGATCCATGTGATTTAATATGTATGTTATGATAATAAATGTATATGCATATACAGTAGTGCACAAAAAAAAAAAAACAAATAAAAAAGACATTTTCAATGTATTGTGTGAAAAAGAACATAAAATACCAAATCCCTGTCGTATCTTATTATACAGCTTTTCATCGGTCAGGGGAACTACAACTTAGACGAATATTTATTGAATAGTGAGTCGAAAATATCTTAATTTATTTATAATTAATCATATTTTATCAGTCATATATCATTAACGATAATTTAATATTCTAGATAATACACGCATACAGAATGGGAGTAATGAAAATCGAGTTTGATGCGTTTACAATTTTAAGCTGGTTGTAATTACTAATTACGTTACGGCACTCTCAGATGATATTTGGTATCGCTTTAAAAGCAAAAATACTACGAGAGAGAGAGAGAGAGAGTTTATTTTGAAATGTTATTTTTACGAATGAAGACGAAGCGATTTTCATCATCGACATTGGTTTACCTAACTAATATAAAAACAGCAATAACGTCAATATTTACAACAACAAGTAAAACTCCATATCGGCTAACAAACACAATATCGACATAGGAATATCTCAAAGGAATAGAAATATCGCAGAGCAATAATACGCCAATTAGGTATACAACACGGTTCATCGCGGTATATTACGAAATATATTGTACATAATGCACGAGAAATTGCATGTTTATGAAATTTTAACGAATTGCATATTCCAACAACACAACACAATAAGTGCACTTTGGGCCGTCGGAAATAAAAATAGTATATATAGCTGCACGTGCGATCGGAAAATTACATTATTTACTATGTTTTCTCCAAAAAGAAGAAGATGTGTAACGAATAACAACCGCGACTGACGACCCACGCGCGCCGCTACCATTTACCATAACAACAACAACAACAACAACAACAATAATAACAATGACAGACGAATTATTATTAACGTGAGTATTACGTTTTATATTTTCCCACAGTTGTTTTTTTCACGCCACCGCCATCCGACTGTACGGCGATAGCAATGGTGACATGCCAATTTTTGATAAACAAAAATAAATATTTATATATATACATGTAATTCGACGACCGCGACGTGGCGGTAATCGTAGTGCATATTATATTTGTTTTAATTTCGACGGCGCAATAACTGGGTTGATCGTCTGCGTGTGTAATTCTAAACATATTGCACTGTAAACACTAGGGGATAGGAGCGTAAATATATATGAATAAAAGTCATTAAATCAAACAATGGTATACTAGGTATAGGTATATACCTATTGTGCCGTTTCCGCACGCGAAAAAAAAACCGACGAATTTACCCAAAAACACGTACCTATATAGAATCAGCAAACGAAAAATTTGTAAGACCGTATGTGCGTATATAATATGTATGCGTAATATGCGTACTGTGTGTCACTATAATAAAATATTATAGGAAAAATTAAAAACGTACAACATACCTATAGGTGTTCAGATCAATGATTTACAATATCAATAAAGTTCCGAGTTATAATGTAGAAATGTGTAGACGCCGAACTGAGTACTTCCTATTTATAGCCATATAGGTAGATGTATTCGTACACGGGAGATAGCGGAGAACAATAGCACGCAAAAAAACTACAATACACCATAATATGTACGTATACGTGTAACTATACTTATATAATAGTACATACAGTACTTCCGGACAATAAAATGCCATTTCGATTTTTAACCATGCATACAAATCGTCAAACGACCCCTCAAATCACCCCTTAAAAATACTGAATCACGGGTACTCCGGTACTCGTGGTAACAACCTTAAAAAATACGGAGACTACGGTTAAGCGGTAATCACAACTGTAAGTCGATGCATGTTTTTATTTTTTCAACCATGCATTATTTATTATTAGTTGACCGGCATTACTTAATGAATTGCAGAATAAAAATCCCCAGAATACGTTTGATGCGTTTTGCGGGTGACAAAGCGTTTTTCACACGAAAACGGTTGAATATAGGTATACCTATACCCAGTATATATTATTAAAAAGTCAACTGCGTTGTATTAATGTCTAATTATAAATATGTATAGGTAGGTACTTATGATAATGAATATAATACGATTCATGTTTAAGTATGACGGTATATAATTTATGACAATTGTTAAAAATTGAAAATCGAACAATATTTTTATTGTTTGAATCGAATGCTCATACGATATTTAATTTACTCATCGTGTCTGTATTCTATCTACCGAAATACTTATAATCTCGAGGATTTTCATTCCGATTACCTTACCTAATAACGTTGTATTATTATGTACCGACTGCTGCAGCGATAAAAATACGAATTTAAAAGTATGACATTCGGAATCATTCGATCGCCTCCCGTCGTAGCCGTGTACACTATCTTTTGATCCAGCGTTGAAAATTATGACGATGATAAATAATTCAACGTCCATGATCTTTCAATGTCGTGTCGCGTCTTTTTACGCGTTGGTTAATAATGTTAATGTACCGCGCCCGCACAGGCGCGCAGTGCAACACAAATAATACAATTGTCGAAATTCGGCGAATTGTTGAATGAATATTATTATAGATAATGACGACTTGTGTGCCAACCGTGAATAATGTAAGGACGCCGAGCCATAATAATATTTAGTTAACTCATCATCGCTGTCGTGCCTTTGTGTTGTTGTTGTTGTTGTTATAAAATATGGCAAACATTTGACAGTAATGGGTACGTAACAATAGTGCATTTCGATAAAAACTATGAGAAAAAAAGAATCGTATGTGTTCGGTCCTTCTTTTACATTATTATTATATATATATATATATATATAGAATATCATTATGCGCGAGGCGATAATAATAATAGGCGTATAAACAAAACGCTAAAATAATTATATACGCTACAGTGGTATGTGTTTATAAAATATCCAATATCAATTAAAAACAATTTTCACTGGCAATAAAATCGTTATAATTATGCAATATTATGATGTAACGGTGACAATAGTGTTTACACGTCGTATTGTTGTGCGCTACTGCATTCGGAGGTAAATTACAATAATTTCTCACCTCGCAACGTATTTTGATATTGAATTACATTTTCGAACCGCTACGATAATAATGTAACAAACCAAACGAGACGTGCGCCTTGCGAGCGTATAAATTATATTGTTATAAAGATAGATCGCTGGACATAAAATACATAATATTATTGCTTTTATGTAAATATTATGTTTAACGCAGCGTGCCATTCATTTTACAAACACACACGGATGAATGTGGTATTTATGAATTGTTATAAGTTAATAATCGATTTTTTTTTCACGGGACACGATACAGTGATATTAACTTAAACATTTTGTTTGTTCGTATTAAATGTTTTGGTATGTATAAAATATAAATGCATTCATCTTTAATGAATAATGTACAGAGATTTTTTTTTTTTAGTTATATAAAAATCGTTACCACTTATGCAATGCATTTCTTTTGTTTCTCATTTCTTATCTGCACGTCATGTGTATAAAGTTTCAAATCTAATTATTTCGAGGTGAAATTTAATTTTTGATGTATTTCTTTGTATTTTTGGCATATTCTTGGTATATTTTGAAATAATGTAATAAACTCGCTTATACACACTTTTGTCTAGCTTATTTTCGACTTAAATCGAGCAAATAGTTCACAAATGATAAATTTGTTTTTAGTTCTTTGGAATTTAAAAAAAAAAACCGCCTGCAAACACTAAACTCTGATATAAATATTTCAGAAATTGTTTATTTGCTGCAGAATAATCAACTGTTTAAAATTATGTGGAGTAAATTGTATTAATAAACAGAAGAGAAAATTATATATTGTAAGCATAATTAAGCTATATTAGAAATGACGTTATACTCGCGACATTTATAGAAACTTACAGAGAAATGTCATCATAACAATTTTTAGATATTATGTTTGTCACAGTTCTTTCTCGTAATAATAGAATTATTATTATTTTTTTTGAAATAGGTAACTCGACTAAGTTATATTAAAAAGTAGATACAATGCAAAACATATACAATTTTTGTTATCGAATTATAGTTTATTGTTAATACTTTAAAGATGAAATAAAAATCGTGGTGTTTTTTTACTCATAATAAAATGTGAATACCTACCTACATATTGACACTAAAATAAACGTATATTTTTTTTCAGGAACCTCGAGAGCGTATACTATATGGCACGCGTCTAATTTATCCTGATATTTAATTTTAATGAATAAATAAAAATAATATACTATACCTTATTTTGGCAATGTCATACGATATTTTATAAACGAATCATTAATGTGTAAAACGATTCTTAGTTAAAATATAACTTTATAATATGCATGATCAGTGGGTTGACTATATTATATGTATAACCCCGAAGGGATACATGACGTCTTTATGTGTATATAATGTCATTATTAATAAGTAAAATCTAGTTCAATAACCGTCAGTCAAGACTGATTTCCTGCTCATCTTCCTTTACATTACACTTCGTCCAATAATGACTGCGCTAAATCCACAGAAGTATGATAAATTGCCATTTACGCTTGACATCTGTAACGTTATATTTATGACAAAAACGTTATGACTTATAACAAAGATTATCCACAGTTCATAGAAAACTTAAAATACTTATTAATGTTCATTTTTCTTCCCCAAAAGCCAACAAAACGTGTCAGACAAAGCCGCTTTATTTATGTTCTCTGTGCAGGGTGATATTTAAAATAATAAACCACTTATGACTGATGGTTTTAAGACTTTATTTTTAACTATTTATAGATGTTATTTAAAAAAGATAACATTGAAATAACTATTCTTAAGTAGCGAGAGATATAATTAAATACATTTACATGTAGGTATTTCTGTAAAAAAAACATTCTATATATACAAATAGATAAGTGCATAAACACATAATACAATATATAACATATATACAGATGTGGTCATACCTAATTTGCTTGTTTATATATTATGTTAGCTCATAACTGTTTTCTTAACCATTAAATTCTTGAAAACTTTACGGTTTGAAGTTATATATAATATGTACATTTAAACTATGTATGTATAAATATATATATTAAAATTTTTTCCTAATATAGACACATAATATAATGGACTATACATATAATTATAATATATTTTAGTCCCATGTTTTGAATACATATTCTTGGTTTTGATTTTGAATTAATGTTTAAAAATTAGTTTTATGTAACAAATGTCAAATGTACGTTATAAAATCGATAAACATAATAATTTATAATACTATAGTTTACTAATGAATGCATATTTAAGCTACTATAATTACTAACATTATTTTTTAATAATTTATAATTTAATTATTATTTGTTTTATTACCTAATACGAGAAATGTATTTTTTAAATTATAAGAGGGAGAGGGTCAATGAGTATACGTAACATAAATTATTTTACCATAATCCCATATCTTATACCTAGTATATACTCCTGAAAAATGAATAATAATATTTGGTTTTGATATGTTTCTTTAAAACCTAAACGAAAAATTAATTCTGATTTGCATAACTCTAGTTGTTGTGTTTAATATTTAATATGTAGCTATGTATTAAAATTAATAGAGCAATTATAATTTTCACTCCCTGTTTATAGTTTCAGTAAATTAATGATAAAATAATTTTAGTAATTAAGAATTGAATCAGAAAATAAAATTATTATGTACATATTGTATGTATCTACATCATAACTTTTTAGTGATACTTACTGTAATTTTTAACACATATATAAAATAAATTATAATGTTTTTGCGTTTTATATGTAAATCAATTTGCATTTATAGATACTTCAACAACGAATTTAAATTATAAACTATACTAAGTGGCCTTTTGTAAAATTCAAACAAAGGAAATAGTTGAACGATGATGAAATAATAAATAATGAGGTTAAATCATATTTTATTTTTGAGCCAATTAAAAAGAATGGATTCAAATAACCTCTAAAAGTATTATTTACTAGCGTTGCGTTGACTCGACCAAAAAATGACTGTTTTTTTTTTTTTTTTTGAACTCTCGTGTTATTTTTTCACGTCGTTACTATTGACATACTATTGAACAATATTTTCTAATTCAATAAATAAACTTCTAATAATTGTTATACTTAATTGCGTGTATATATGATTCTAGCTGTATATATATCGTTCAAAATATAATATGTTTAACGACTATTTATTAAAATATTTTATATTATATTAATATACTTGAAAAATAATAACTATATCTATATCGAGAGTTCTAATAAAATATTATACTGCCGTTTTATATTTTTATGTATTTACTTTTGAAATTACTATAACATAGCGTTTCTAGTGACTGTGGATGGTATATTTACAATTGTATACGTAATATATGTTTGCGGTAGGTCATATAGTTATGACTCATAACCTACCGCAAACATTCTGTAACCTTTAGAGGACTAAAAAGAAATATAGTGACAATATAATATATAAAATATATAAATAATTTTATTTTTATGTTTGTTTACATGATGTGTCTTATGTTAGTTATGACTGTTATGGGTTTATGACTTATGAATCATGAACAATGAAATTAAAAAAAAAAAAAAATTAAAATAAATAAATATTGATATTTAAAAAGCACTTAAGTATCAAAAGAAAAAAAATTAAACATCATGTTATATTTTCTTTTAAATATATGAGTTATGATGGTATTGTATCTATAATCTATTTATCTATTATTTATTTTTAAACAAGTATGTAATAAATTGAATTAGGGGAAAAAAGTTTTTAATTTTATAATATACACATACACTATTATAGGTACCTATAGTGTATATTCTATTTTTATGTTTTGTTACTATTTCAATATAATACAATTCATACTAAAACAGTACATTGGTAATAACTAAAACAAAAAATGTATTCAAATCTTTAGTTTTTTTGAACTATAGAATGTATAGGTAGTCAATACCTACCTAAAATAAAATGCATATAATTTTCATTGCAGCTAAATACGATATAGCATTACATATTCAAACAGGAATCTTTAACAAATCCATACAAATTAATTTTACCATAAAATGAGATTACAAGGTCAACGATAATATTTGCAAAAGTCACAAATATTCATATTTTGTGTGATGTATATAATATATGATATGAAGAACCAGTTGTAAACAGGGCATACCTACAGATTGTCTGATCATATTATAAACTCACTATAGAGATACACTTTGTTTTTTTCATCCTTGTTGAGACAATTAAAAAAACTTAATGTGTACCTATAGTGTACCACTTTTCAGTTTTCGTAAGACGAACAGGTCAACACTAGCATTTTTAAATTTTGATAAATGAGTCACATACTTGAAATTTTTCATTTTTAAAAAAAAAGGTTTCTTAGAAAAATCTATAAAATTAGGTATTAAAATTACCTAATCTATAGCCCGACAACGAATAGCGATACGATACGTTACAACACGTTCAGATTAAAATAATTTTGAAAGCGAGACGTATAATAGGTTAAGTTAGGTTAGACCGGTATTGTCAGAAAAATATTGCTAACCAAATAAACCAAGTACCTATTATAATTTAATCAGCTGCAGAAGTCAGTGTTTATTGCCAATATGAGAATATATTATGGCAGGTACCTACATGTTATTATTATTAAAATGTGCACTTAAGAAATCAAGAGTGTTATAAATAAGCTTTATTTTTTAAAACGAGAATCTACATTTTTACTATAAATTATAATAAATAAATATTTTGTTGAAAATATTGATATATCTCAATCAAAATTATTCAATAGGTTATATATAGTTTCCGAGTCAGTAACAACACTATTACATATTTACACATGCATAGAAAAAAATCCTCAGAAATGGTTAGGTTAATAGTTATAGTAGGTAATCACTATTTTTTTTTTTTTTAGATGATTATATAATCTAACTAACCTAACCTAGCTGCTCATACCCCCATTTGAAAACATCAACATTTTCAAAAAAAAGTTATCCGCCTATAAAATTCGCAGCTAGCACAGATGACGATACACTTCTTAGACGGCCCCAAAGTCGTTTTGCTTAAAAATTCCAAAAACCAGAATTTAAATAACTTCATTAGAGGAAAAGAGTGGCGAACAACCCCATATAAGGCGGGGTGCAAGATACTGTACATTATATAGGATAAGCACGCAGGAGTCGTGCTTTCGCGGGGAATCGCTCCCCGAGGTACGCGTGTGCGTGCGTGCGTATCAACCAGACGACATGATTTTTTATAACCCTTTCCGAGTACTGCTGCAGTATATGTGACGGTGTGCCTGGGGCGGTCGTCGCACGCACACTGCAAAACGTACGACGACGACGACGGACGTTGAGGAGAAAACCGTCTGCGGAAAACGCGTCGCACAGACAGACACAGACGTAGACATAATAATATATATATATATATATACACGCACACATATAATAATATAATAATACCGTATTATATATATATATATAAGGTACGAAAAACGACGATGCACCGCGACGGCGTGCACAATGAGTTTTTGAAAAAAACGCAGACGGGCAAAGTGTGTACAGACGAGGGTGGCGGGTGGCGGTGTTTTTGGGGTTGGTGGTGGCGGGGACGGTTTTAAAGGGGGTAGACGAAAGGCGTGCCGCAGACGGGCGCTATGCACGTATGTACACGGTCGGTCCCTTTTTATTATTATTTTCCCGTCGGAATGTGTTTGTGTATGCACGCGCACGCGCACACGTATTTTGTGTGTATGGTTGCAAAACCCGACCGACCGTCCGTCTGTCTGGACGGCCAACTCGCCGCGAGAACCCGCGTGTCTGTGTGCAGTGCGTGTGCGGGCCGGGCCGGCGCGACGCACACGCACGCTCTTCTCTCTCGCCGTGCGACCGGAAATATTTCGTCGATACCGGAGAACGAGGCGGCGGCGGCGGCGGTGATGGAGGCATCGGCCGCCGCCCCCGGTGGGAGGGAATGCGAGGGGCATTGCGGCCGAGCCTGCGTCGAATGTGCGGGGAGGGGTGTGAGCCAGACTCTCGGCGGCGGCGGTCCCGTCTGTCTAGACGCACTCCGCACGCAGCAGACCACCCGAGTTCGCCAAAACACCATTCCACGCACCACCCGGCCCCAGTCTCGTTTACCGCCACCGACGCCCTACGGGTCGAAAAATCGCGTTCACCACCAGACAGGACTACGTACATAATGGTACGTAGGACCTCACCTACCCGTTTTCAGCAGTGATGCATAACACCCGACGACACGACACGAATTTTATAATACACCGTCGCGACGCGTTTATATTCGGACCTCGGCCGTCGCGTTGGCAAACCTGCGGTGTCCTGTCCGGACGACGCTGACGGACCGCACGTCAGTTCGGGCGCCCATATAATAAATGCGTAAAAAAAGTTTTTGATGCGACGATGAGGAGAGTAACACAATATTTTGACGTGTTCGAAATAGCATTATTACAGTTACTCGGGAATATCTGAAAAAAAAAAAAACGACGGCGATTCGTGAGCACGCGATGGCGTACGTCTCGCGCGCTGTAATGTTATGCGAAAATGAATGGAAATCCACATGGCGTTAAGAATAGGCAACGCATTTATCCGCAAAACGAGACGACTTCCGCAGTCACTGCCCGACGTCGTCCGAGGTCAATACACCCGCCGCCGCCGCCGCCAGACTGTGTGTATTTATACCTCCGAAACGAATAATAATTACGCAGCACTAATTATTGTTAGGCCTCTTACGACCCTTCCCCGCCTGCACCAAATATAGGTACGCTCCTCCGATCTAAGATGATCGCGTTTGCTTTTTGAACACATTCGCCGAGAGAAATATATTATATTGTAGGTAGGTACGCGAGTTGTTTAACAACTTCATTCTTATCGAACACAAATCGAGTAATATTATATTTGCTGCAAATTATAAACATACAAAAGAATTCCTCTTGGTATTCCGCCGACCTGCCAGCTATTCGGGTTATAACCACTTGGTAATATACCACTACCCGGCGTATGGTAGTTGTACTATTATACGGTATTATTAGTGTCGATAATCGAACGTCTCTGTTGTTCTAATTAATATCCTATAAAGAGATCATTACATTTTTCACATAAATATAATACGTATTTATCTGAAATTCCCACTGAGTAATGCTGTTATTGTATACAAGAAAAGTTGTATTATGATCATTACTTATTATTGTACTGATATTAAATTATGGCATCATACACATAAGTTGCTTTTAAAACGACCTTTTTATACAAATTACGACGCAATCACTATATAAACCAATTGCGTTTAAAATAAATGAATGGCTAATGTCAGTAATTCAATACTATTATATAGAGTTCAAAGGTATCGTTATGACCATAATAATTTAGATATAAACAGTAATAATAGTAATAACTTATAAGTTATAACTATAATTTTTTGTCATGATCAAGTAACTAGAAATTACAGAACGCCTAGTTGACTCTGAACTCTGAAATAATAAGTATCAGTTAGCTAACGAACACAAATTTAAAGTTAAGCATAAATATTAAATATAATATAATATAATTGTATACTTTATATAATATAGTTTAATAGTTATGTGACAGATACAAGTCCAAAAACCAAGAAAATGTTTTTATCAAATCAATACAAACTTCAAAATCCCACGCTTAAAAATAAAATGAAATAAATAGCGAATAAACTTGTAAGTATAATAACAGAGCTATAGTAACAAAATGCAATGAATTTATTGTAAATTTAAAATATAGAGGCATACATTAGCTATTTTATAGTGAGGAATGTCGGTCTACACGTAAGTACCTATAATTTAAACCGTTTTAAAAACCAGAACATGTATAAAACCGAAAATTATAAACGTTAGCGAATTTGTTATCACATGCGAAAGATAAAATTTCACATTTTGTTTATAAGTACCTATTTATATAGCATATACTGTTTAATAGACTATTAAATTATATTAATAATAGTAAAGAACATCGCGAAATTAAAACAAAGTCGTTTTAAATTGTATTATTGACTATTGTATAACATTAATACATAACGCTTGCATAATTGTGTTGATAGGTATTAAATTGCACAACGGTAAAACCAACCACTTCTGTGATATTTAAGAAGTTATCAGTAAACTATACCTAACTTAAAAGTTATTACCTACATAAAAGGATACTGACTCACAAGTCACCACAGCACTGGTAAATAATTCCAAGGACACAATGCGATATAAATATATTATATATACACAATATGTGTGTCATATAGCCGGCGTATAGTAATAAACAGAATGAAAAGTATTTGCAGTTATATGTGATCGACTTATTAAAAAAACAACGGAACTCAACGTATTATACTTTAATGAAATATTAAAATATGAAAAATCAAACTTAATATACCCATATTTTGAATTTCTAGATAAATCAATTTTTATTTTATTAAGCTATAATAAGCGACCGATTGAAAAATCTTGCTACATATATATTTACATTTGGACAAAACTATAAGAGATCGTATAAACATTTTGTTTTTAAGTCTGATTCAAATCGAAACAATACATCTTATAAATGAAAAATTCTTGTATTAAAATAAACGTTTGTATATCTATTGAATACAATAAACACGTCTTTTTCTAAATAAAAAAATTAATATTGCAGTGTAAGCATTATAATAAGTATAGGTTAATACATAAGTATAAACTTGCGGTAAATAGGTACGTGTAAATCAAAAACTAAGTAATTGTTTTCTATTAATTTACAAACATATACTTAACTATAACTTTTACATGAGTACACCATTATTATTATGGGTCAAGCGTCTCCCAACGAAAATGTTACTTTTTACAGTACTTGGAAGTTTTCACGAGGACTGCGATTTAAATCAACATTGTTAGTTTTTAGCTCAAAACTTTATTGTTATCTCGTTATGGCCGTTGCCGATTCAAAATGTCTCTGAATGACTAACAAATACCATCACATCAGAGTGACTCATAAATAATCCGTTTGTATACACTAAAATGACATTCAGACATCACGATAGTAGTTATTTAATAACAATCAGTGACCGTATTCATTGTATTATTTCTTTAAATGCTATTATAAGTACTTTGTACTTGGTACATTTTAAATTATCCGAACATCAAACGCCACATGAACATGAATGGCATTACAAAGTTTCCACGTTTTTAATTAAATTTATTTTTCGTAATTTGATTTGCCGACATATTATATCAGTGCTATTGTTGTGGTTTATACTTAACGGTTTACTATACGTTATGCGTGTATAATTTTATTGACAAATGGCTGAATTTATTAACAAAATAAAAGTACAAAAACCTCCTTTTGGTATATTGCATTACACGCCTCAAAAATGACCGCAACTGAATTTAATTTATAAAATCCCATAGCTCTTTATTATTGTTATTTACAGGATGAGCTTTTGATGCACACGTTATCCTGTCAAAAGTGTAAACAGAAATGTATATAAAATCAATACATTCTGTTTGAAATTCTAAAATTTAAATTTGTATATAATATTGTAAAATATTTCAATTCTACTATACCTCTATTGTACAACTCTTGTAGTATATAATGTTAATATAGCCATAACGAATGAATCTGAATCACTTGACGCCCAATGAGTTTTTAATATTATTTAGATCGCATTCACATATTATGTACAAATAATAGAATAACGAAATATTAAATAGAATATGTTCTTTGAAAAACCAATTGGGAGAGTGCAATATTATTGTTAGACGAGTAGGTAAATGTGACAAGTATAATGTGTTTATCGAACATTAACATATTATAATCAAATAACAATATATTTTAAAGTAGCATTTTACACGTTTTAAAGGACAGTCAATAACATCAACTACCTAATTTGTGTTTATAATTCAATATAAATATTAAATTGATGAAATGTCCTTAGACATTTTAATAAATTAATATTCATAGTCATGATGTTGTCAAGAATATACCTATAATAATATCAGAGAAGAACGTTGACTGACAATATTTTTATCATCGTTGATAAACCAAATTAACTTGCTTTTGCGGCAAGTAAGTTTCGACTATACAATAACTCGTTAATTAGTAACACAACTACTGCAATGGACTTGAGCTAAGTTTTATTTCAACGGTACAGAAGCGTAACTAGGACCATTTTTATGGAGGGCGATATCGATATGGATATTTTGATATAGATAATTGTCACAAGTCATAGGGACAACAAGAAAAATGTATACCTCATAATTTATAATAATTCATATTCCATACACTATATTTATTATTTTTAGTTTTCCTAACCAGTTAACAAATCAATTATTTCAATGTATATCAGAATATTATCATGTAAGTAATAAGTTTCAAATCTCTACGATCAATATTTTTTTTAATTACAAAATACAATAATCATTAACCAAAATTATAATTTATTCAAATGCCAATTTTTTCAAATAAAATATGTATACTTCAAATCCTATTTTAGAATTTGTGTAGTTGTTCACAGAAGTCATTAAATATTCTGGTTTATACTTATATTGTACAAATGTACAATAATATGTATAAACGACAAAGTAATATAATTGTTATTTATGATTTTTTTATCACATCCAAACAATGTACTCAGACTTAAAATATATAAATTTGTTTGTCTAACTAAATAATAAATCTATTATTAAAACTATCACATTTTTAAACACAAGAAAAACACTTGAAGTCTTTATTTTGAAATTATTGCTCAATTAAATAATATGTATGATGTACTATGGTAATAGTAAGACAACTGATTACATTAAGACTAAAATATCATAATACCATAACAAGGGAATTAGTACCTACTAATCGCTAAAATAAATAGTGCAAATATGCAATAATGTAATTATATATCACTTGTAGATTGTGGGAAAAAAAAATTAAAATTGATGATAACATTCCCTTTTTCTAATCATTAACACATAATAATAAATAGTAATTAAGTATAGTGAACAGTAGACCAAAAAAGTGGTATTTAAACCTAATAACACGATAAAATTATGTAGATATATAGAACTCAGGTTCAATGGATTTTAATTTTGAAAACGGATTATGATTGTTTTACAAGTTAACTATGTTTTAATCGAGGTAAATTTTAATATTTATGTTTTCAATTGAAATTTCATAGACCGAAAAATGGTATATTAAAAATTCTTTTGATTGAATGTTAATAAATTTATATTTAATATTAAAATTTTCAATCTCCTTCCAAAATAAAAATCTATCCAACCAAAGCCCCAAGTTTAGTTTACAGTTTTGTCATGCGATACCTATCATATTATTTTATATCGTTTAGAATAGCTTGAAAATAGTGACCTCTATATATTAACATGTGTCTGCGCGCACGGAAGTGCTCCGTTTAATATAAACCATTCATTGATCGTTCGCACAGACGACGGACAATAACATTTCCAGATTAAATTGATACAGACTAATGTCCATTTATTTGTTATAATTTTATAAACTTGAACCACACAAGTATCAATTTGACTTGACACGATTTTACTATCCTAACAAAAAATTTAGAAAAATGTAAAAAAATATTTTCCTTAAAATCTTTTCCCATAGATCACAAATTATGCTTTTATATTTAACGATACGGACGTTTTTCGCTTTCAAAATCAATGTTGACAGTTTTTTTATGTGAATATCGTTTTTTATAAAGTAAATGATATGACTTCAAAATAAACGTCTATATTACTATATAAGTACTTAATATAGAATACCAATAATTATTATTAACTATTATTTATCATTCATAATTCATTAGAAACATACATAAAGCATGAATATAAGGTATGACAAACATTCCAAATCAATATAAAATCGTTGAGATAACTGATAGTACCAAAGTCAAAAATACATCCAGTGGCAAAAGACAAAATACATCCAGTGACAAAAATACAAGAGTACCTACCTATATAATAATAATATTATAATCTATTTACGATTGTATTGACATAGTCGACCAACACGGCATGAAATGATAATTGATTTACCCAAGTGTCACAAAAACATGATCATAAAAATTCGAGTTGATTCAAATCCAAGTAATCGGATAATCCCGGTTTCACGAAGTAAAAAAACTATCGACGAGTGCCGAGTGAATGTTATCAACAATAATATAATATTATGTAGATAATACTACGTCGATAAACGGACATCAGCACGTTATTACTAATAAGTTATTACAGTTCAAAATCATTTTTCATTATATTTTATGACCGTTTATTTTTTAAATTTTGATCAATAGAATATGCATTTTTAAAAATTATTTTTTATTGACATTCAATGCGCCAACAACGGTATAAATATTATATGATTTAAGTTTGTTTTTTATATTCAAAACGTACCAGTGATCTTATAGTGTGTCGGTATTGTATGTCAACTTGTTTCGTTGACAGTTTTGTGCTGTAGAACATACGATATTTTACAATGCACCTACATGTGTTTTATATAAAAAACGTATAATGTATATGCAAATAGTTTATAATATATATATATTAAAATATTATATTATACTTAATGCTGTATACTGACTACACAGAAATAAAAGTTTCGATTATATACTATATTGTGATTGATAATTGTTTTTACTAAGTATATAATGTTATATCTCAAGTAGCTAACCTATATGTGTATATTAAGCAGTTAATATTATAATATATACCTATTAATATTATGAAGTTGTTATTATTATTAGCATTCGATTAAATTCCGGGAACCGCCTTATCAAAAGACCTTTTGATAGAAAATTCAACTGAATCACCTTTTTTGCATTGTTATTTGTACATTAAAATAAATATGTATCTTAAAAATTAAAAATGATAATATGTTTATGCAAATAAAAGCTAAATACCATTCATGATTCATTCTTAAAACAACACAATACACGAAATTCCGTCAAAAAGCTATTTACAAATCACTAATAGTACATCAATTTTGATTAAACATGAGTAGTTTTATTTACACTGTACTTGTTTATTTAGCGGGGGAAATTGTTTTAATTTACATTTTCTAAGTATTCGAGGTTATGTTTCTCCTGAGATGAGACATTAATATCCCGTCGTCCGTCGAAATAATTTTTAAGAATTCTAGAATATTTTGAAAAATAGTATTTTGGAGAATACCTAAATACATAAAAAAAAAAACAATTAATATATTAATATAAAATATCACAATTTGTTTTTTTCTGGTTACAGACGTATTTCTGTATATCGAATGTATCAAAGATTAACTATAGTCGTAAAGCGTGAGATTTTATATATATAAAAAAAAAAACGTTTATACAGCCATGGCGGATTACCTGAGGAAAGTGAGGTACCTATATAGTATTTTCCTCATTTCTATAATAAGGATAGAAAAAGAAATTTATAAATTATAAATACATATTTTTCAATTTTATATATATTTATTACATTCGAAAAAATATTTTCATTAATTCGATTTTTCAAATTTCTTTATGATGACTATTAACATTCCCAACGCCCATATTCTACAAGAGAGGCAAAAACTATTTTACTTCGATTTATTGGCACAAAAAAAAAATAATATAGTGATGCAAGACAAAAAATATATTGTTGAACGTTATAGTTGTCGATAAATTGTTAAGGCTTAACGATATAACGTATTTGAAGAGGAATTGGCGTACCTGCCATATTATCCTCTAATTTAAACAATTATAAACACATCGATCTTTATCATACATTTAGAATTCTCAATAATACCATTAAATGAATTTTGTTGTTTGGAATTTCGATAGTCTACCACTTAAAGTAGGTTTACGAGCCTGGTTTAAAGTGTAATTATTTTAACACAACAATTAAGGACATTAAGTTCCTTCACGTCTATAATAAGACAATAATAAGCAATCAAATTGGAATAATTTAATTTGCTTATGATTTTCCTATTATATTTGATAATAAATGTTTATGATATGAGATTTTATTATGTACTTCATTAAAATTAGTGATTATTATCATTATAAATTTGTCTAGCAGCTTTTGGTCAAAATCAGTCAAGTAATTAAAAATAAAATAAGTCTTAAATTAACTGCACGTCAGTACGTCACTATTATGTAACACTCATGTGAAAAAAAATAATTAAAAGGTATATTATTGTACTTAATATATAATATACAAATATACGTCATACATATATAAATATGTATATGCTATAAAAATATGATGCATTATATAAAATCACTTTTAATTGCTAAAATATAATTACCTACTCATTAATGAATATATTTTTAGAACATTTAATTACGCGAAAAAAAAAACTACCTATGCTTGTTTTCACGTAATTAATTTTTAAACAAATTAAACCAAAAACATTATTGGATACAAAGTAAGCAAGATAATTATTTTGAAGGGCATTCATAACATTTAAACACAAATTTTAAAACTCATTAATAAAAATACTAAAAACAAGTTTTAGATTTGATAAAAATGTTGCGTTTTTTATAACACCCTATAGTGTCCCTAGTAATCCATTGGTAAAACGTATAAACCGTTTTAAATCGGCCAGTTGCGTAAAATTCCTTTAGAAATCTCGTTCGGATGTATGCGTACACATGAATGATTGACAGGAGACGGAACGCCCTTCGGCCTATTCCAATAGGTACATTGGTTTTTCGAAAATGACAACAGATTTGTTATTTCACAAAACGCACGTAATATTTGTGGCGAATAAATGTGTGCAGATTTGTTTACGAGGACGTCACACCTGCATGTGTTGTCTCCGTCTTATAAGCATATTATAATGGCGAATTTGAGTTGAACTACAAAACCAATTTTGTATTGTTAACTATATATAGTTTTAAAACCAAATAGCGAACTGAATTAAAGGCAAGAAGAACAATTTCTGTTTGACAGGGGTGTGATTTAGAGGGGGGGGGTGGTAGACATCACTTCCGGATTTTTATTTTGTGTGACATTATATCATGAAAATTTAAAAAACAAATACAGTATGAGAATTTGAATTTCATAATGCTCATGTACTCGTATATTATGAAAAATGTTAATTCTGACTATCGTTTGAAAAGTTAATCTATTAGTGTTTGAATGTTAGTTTTTTACGATATTTTAATATTCAGGTATAAGTGCATAGGGTGATGTGTATTATTAAATTGCAATATTTTACCTAATCCTATTATAGTGCTTGAATTATTGATTAAAATATCGTATACAATCAACGTACATTTCTAACACAGTTAACGTCCATATAGCTTTTAGTTTGATTATAGGGCGTAATCTAATAAAAACTAATATATACATCTCACAAAACAAAATTGGTTATGCCTGAACCCCGCTGAACATAAATTTGACATGCTCTATAAGACAGAGACGGCACATATGCAGCGTGAAATGTCCTTTCAAGCTATAATCGATAACTTCAAGTGTTTTTGTCGAATGAATAATATCACGTGTGCCAATTATTGTCTATTTCTGAGAATATCTACGTACAGTTGTTGGTAAATAAGTCGGTTTATGCTATACGTTATGCTACACTGAGTTCATAATCTACTGGTCACCAACGCATAAGTGCTCCTCCATATAGTTTTTATATTCGAATAAATAATTGGTCTCTCGATAAGTAACGTCTATCGTTTTCAAAAGCTTAACTGTCTACTATAACTGACATGTGAATACCCGTAAACACTTATCATACGGTCGCCACATGTTCGTTTGTTATTTTACTTAAATATTCCATAAACCTAAGATCCACCAACACTCGACACACAATTATAGTATTGTTATATTGATTTAGTGCTTTACAATAGAGTTTGTCAACATATTGTATGTCTTAAAAGTTTCTTATATAAAAAAATAAAAAATAGATGAGTATAAAAGTACGAGGAAAGTTTTTTTTAACATATTATGATTTAGGTGAATATTATTTTGGTGATCATTTCATAAAAATGGTAAAAAACATTATTTATGTTATGATTCTATGAATAATACTTAAGTTGGGAAATTTTTATATTTAAGTCTTTGTTTATATTGTCTGAATACATTTTATAACTATTTTTTCTAAAAGCATATTATAATTGTATTTGATCTAATACATAATATAAATAGGTAGGTACATAGTTGCACATCATTTTTTATAGCTATTTTATCAATAACCGAAAATTATTCGAATAAGTACATATTTTTATTTGTATAATTGTAAAGAATGCATTCAAATATAGAATTTATTCGAATAATTCCTTTTAAGTTTTATTAGGTACTAAACAGCTATGCATATAAAAATTGATTGTCGAAAAAGTCTATCGCCATTTTATTAAAATTAAAATTCTTCAAGAAACACATAGTACTTGAAAAATATTTTATTTATTTACACCGATCAACTTAAGTTTTTCCGAGTTAAATATATATATATATTATATACACCTATTATAATATAGTACCTAAGTATTATGTATTTCTATATTTGTAATTAAAAAAAAAAATGATTAAAAGGTATAGGTTTTGGCTAGTAGGTCTCCTTTTTTTTTTACAAATGTTGTGCTGCTTTCACTACAATTAAATTCTACATCACAAAATTCAAAACTAAAAATGTACATTGAAGAAGCATCAGATTTTTGAAGTATCTCAAATTTGATTCAATTACGAAAGAAAATAATGTTTTTTTCTAATAAAACCGACGTAGAAAATCTTAATCCACAATTTCTTGATTTATTGTCTATTAAGCAATTTAAAAAACGAAATGAACAATCATTTCTACAATAATGATACTATAAACAATTTCGATTTTTTGAAAATCTGTGGGCATTAGGTATAACAACAAAAAATATATCTAAAATTATAAAATATTTTTAATTGTAATGCCGGTTTGTTGAAAAGCGAATTAATATAGACTTACAACAGGGGATAACATCAAGAGATGTTTTTATAATATCAAAAATAATGCGATAGAATTTTGGAATACGCTGAAAGAAGATCAGTATTCTTCAATTTTAACATTTTTTTAGTCAATTATTTCAAATATTTAACGATACGACTTTTAGAATAAATTAACATTTATCAAAAATAAATGTAAAGAAATCGTTGAAGTGGTGTTTATTTGAACGATTTACTACGGTTATCAACATCAAAATCAAACGTGGACTTAAATAAAATAATAAAAGAAATAGAGAAGTACCATCCATCAACATCAAAACAACTTTGAATAAAAAATCAATACCTAACAATTTAATATTATTATAAAATATAAATATACTTATACTATTCTAATACATTTAATGATTTTAATGAACTATGCATTTTTTGTAACATTATAATTTAATAAACTATAAATAACTAATATATAATTTTTAAATTGTTATTTATTTTTTAATCATTGACATCAAAAATATGTACGACCCATAAGTAATTTTCAAAATTATTTTTTAGCCCTTTTTGAAATCCTAGTGAGGATCGCTAGTACAGGCTATAACAATATTATTTGTTTTAAATATATGTATAAATAAAATTTGCAATCTGTACAATAAATAATATAATAATAATATAGGTACCTAAATTAAAAATGTAATGTGTGTATAGAAATGTTATTGAAATATAATTGGAACCGGAGAGAGAAAGGTCACCCGTTATATTGTCACCCATAAAATTGTTTGTTTTAAAGTTTTATCAATAATAATATTTAGTAAATAATCTACAATATATTAACAAGGACAAATTATTTTAAATTTTCTGTGGATCAAGTGAAATCTTAAAAATATATTTTCACAATAATTTTTCAAACATAACGAATAGATAAATAGCAATAGTAGAAATGAAATAATAATAATAATTTATACATAGTTAAGCTATTGCTAACAGAGTTTATTTTCAAACTGAACTTTTGGATTTGGAAATAACTAAGGTATACGATTGTGTTTAGCTTTGTGGAGTAGTTTCAATTTTTTTTATATACTTCGTTTCGAGTAATAAACAAAAATAATGAATAGGTTTAGTGCACGCGTATACAAGACCGACCGTTTTTATTTTTTGTCGTAGATATACTTATCGTCTTTATGGTCTCGACAGAATAAAATAAACACAATTTATACGTCTGTGAAAATGGCTCATTAATTATGTCATAATATACATTATAATTTATAACAATTTTACAAACTTTTTTAAACGGTCTGGATGTCTTAAGTGTCTAGTTTAATTTTCTTAAAATATACATTGGCATTATATGCAACTATGCAAGTACAACATGTATATAATATGCAACTAACGTAGTAACGTCCAATATAATTATAATGTTAATTTTGTATTTTAATTGACTTACAAATGAAAATTTTTCTGCCTTAAATACATTTAATACATACGCAATTAAAAAGAAATAAATTAATTTAATAGTCAATAGATATATAACATATAAAATATGAATAACTATATGAATATTCTGATTTGTGATACTAAAACTTACCTACCACTCATGACATCATGTTCCTACAATCATAATTACCATAAAAAATATTCTTTTTTTATTGTTTTGGATTTCAAGTCGAATATCATAGAAATCGGATGAAATAATCGTATTAATCGAAATAATCGGATTGTTATTTTACTTTGTAGTACCTAATTAAGTTAAAGGATGTTACAACACCCGTATATTATGTTGTCCTCGTCTTACAAACATACAACATTGCAAATTTACCCTTAAAAAAAAACTGATTTTGTATTATTAGCTTTTAGGTATATTTTAGTATTTACATATTCATAAAGTCATAACTCGCCTAATAATATTAAAACATCGTAAAAAGCTTAGATCAAATTGTATACGATCTAAGATAAAAAGCGACGAGAGTTAACAGATAATATAATAATTTGTTCTTATCTTTAAGTTTGAGATCATATTCACTCAATTCACTCTTATTATAATAAAACACATAATCGATCCTATTGAACGTAAATTTGCTGTGTTGTACGTTCAGATGACGGAGACCACACACGTGCGGGCTTCTTGACATCATTACTGTGAAGTGTGAACCATTATTTTTATTATAATATTAATGATAAGAGTACACAAAATGTGATGTACTTTTATAATATAGATACGAATATACAATAATGATATCAGGAAAAATTATCAAATCATTATGATATTGCAAATGTGCAACTATTGGGTTAGTTTAATAGTTTATTATGTAGTACCTTTATATCTTAACGCAGGGTGGTCCAACCCGCGATCCTAGAAGCCTTTTTTTTTGCCCCCCCCCCACTTATTCTTAACACACCATTTAGGGTGTTCAATTGATATTGAAAAATAGGCTTCTGAAAAACAAAGCCAATCGTGACACTAATTAATCAATTTATTCTAAATATAAGTGACTTAATCTATAATGTAATAATTTATGTAATAATTAGAAAATAAAATATGGATAGGTAATAATACAATTTTTTTTCTTCTAGCGGCCGTCGGTGTTTTATGAAAGTGTAAATTGGCCCACCAACTACAAAATATTAGACTATACCCTGTCTTAACGATTGACCGAAATGTTCTTACACAGACTAATAAATTCAACAGTACATTATAAAAACACGACAATTAAAATAAGACACCGTGATGCAATAATATTGTTGAAGGGTTTGTAATAATCATCATATACCTATAATATTGAACGCGGGTCGCGGTCGAATTGTTGGTCAACATAAACACAAAAAATATTATATAATACACTTATTATTGTTATTATCATATATCTGGGCCAAGTTTGCGATCGACCGACATGCGCAGGAAACCCCGCCGCCCGTATATATCGTACACATGCACACTATATACACACGACAGGCGCGCGCTGTTTTATATATTTTATTGGGCATTGTGTTTATTGGCAGCGGTATTTTCTTTTTTCTAAACACAATATGGAATTAGGTCGTTTTGAAAAATGTGCGGGCATGAGGGCTCGTCGACATTAAAAATAATAATAATAATAATCATAATCATTCGGTGCGCGTCAGCTATATTGATATTGATTTTCGGGGAAACGGTGTTCCCGCCATCGCCGAGGACGCGCTGCTTGCAAGTACAGCAATGACGTGTATAGCGTAAGTAATATATATATATACGCGTTGGCGGGGGCGACATCGCGCACATCGGTAGCGTCGCCGCCGCCGCCGCCAACGCGCTGGACGGGGTGTAGTGACCTGGTTTTTGGTAACAGTGACCTAAATACGCTGTTTGTTTATGCGCGTGGAAAACGAACATTGTACAAAACGAAGTTTCCTAACATAACAATAATAATATGAGCGTATCTACTGCATGCAGTTTACGTATAAGTACAGTAAGTACTATGCACTAATATCACTACACTATATATATTATTATATAGTGACTATAATATATAGGTAAAATGTATATGTTTTAAAATAATGTGTACCTACATAATTATTTATGTTGTACCTATATATTCAAAATGCATACGATTTTACTATATTATACGAGACCGATTACTATACGCGTGAGTATTACGCAACCGTTTGATGTTTGAAAATAAATATATGCGCAGTTGTAACATAGGTACTATAAAATTATGTGAACATACATCGTAATATTGTATGTAAATTATTTAATTTCAAACAAATTTACGAGTTGCTCATAATATTATATTTTAGACAATAGTTATACGTTCTATACAGTGAAACTTTGTCAGTGAATAACTATAATATAATAAAACGGTACAACAATAAATGAATTATGTACCTAGGTACTTTTTTATTAAACGAAACAATGTAAAACGTCATTAATTATTCGTGTTTTCTAGTAAATCGTAAAATAATAAGGCAATATTATTTTATTTATTTTTTAGCTTTTAACGTTTTAAACAAATTAATTGTAAATCTATAAATGTATAGACATTTTTTTTTACGTTGTTTTCCCAGTTTATAAATCATATAAAATAAAAAGATTACGTTATACAAATATATTATTAAAACAAACTACGCAAAGTACCGTTCAATACGATCAATTAGGTTCCTATTTCCTATATAATATGATACAATTATATATTGTATGAGAAAAATGCATAAAATATTTGCAGTATGTTGTACTTGTTGAGATATGATAACAACTTAATAAAATAATTTACTTGAGATTCATATGCTAAAAAAATTAACAAACGATGATTTTATGAATTTATTAGTTGTTAGTTATATGACTAAAATAATACAGGCGGGGTCTTCTCAAAAGAAGATGGGAATAAGAGGGCAATAATATATTATAATATGTTATCTACCTATAGATATTAATACACACTTTTTTTCTAAAAATTGGTTTAGGGTGTCACTGGTATTTATGGTTGTTGTTGTGATCTTTATTATATAATAGTTATAAATTTAAATAAATAACTCGAAAATGTAATACTTGAAAGTTGAAATAGTAGCCATATAATATATTTATAGTAACTAAATTACTATATTTAAACATAACATTTTTTTCACTTATAAATTTATTCAACAGTATTTATGATCTATTTATAAATGATAATTTTTACTACCTTTTTTAAGTTATCGCTAAACAAAATGATAACCAACTATAGATTTTTATATTTAAATGTTAATGCGTAAAAATATAATTTATAATTGTTTTTCTAATTTTAAATATTAAATACTATACAATACATACACACAATTACGGGTATACCGTTGTATACACGTTCTAGGTTCTAACGTTGCACAATGTAAATATATTATTAAAAAACCAATAAAATTATTTGTTAGACAATGTGTTTTTCAAAATATAAAATTGATTAGATACCATGAATACAACTAATTCATATATAATAAAATAAAATGGTAAAAAACTATTGCACTTATTATGAAATGTTAAAAAACCATATTTAATAGTTACAATTTAATTTATCGAAATAATATAAATACGTATAATATAATTATTATTCTCATTTTATGTTTTATCGTTAACATACTTACAAATTCAATTTGTGTCAAATTTATTGTCTATGATATTATACACATGCTTTAATATGTAGAATATTATTTTCCTTGAATATGACAATACTTTCGATTGTAAAATTGTAAATATAAAATGTTTATTGTTAAAACTTACAAATAACTATTCAAAAATCATAAAGTGAATTTAAGAGGCTAGGAATAGATTTTTCAATTATAGAGTTACAAAGAAGACAAATATAAGCTATTTTTTAAATATTTAGATATATACGACAACAATGTTGTCTTTGACGTAATGCTATAAAATCGCAATATTGTGTAATGTTGAAAACTTGGTTTGTATGACCACTACTAAGTTCAAAAGTCAAAACCCACAAATAATAATAATAACAATCCTTTATTGTGGTTCCATAATACATTTAAACAATAGCTTCTATTGCAAAACAATTATTTAATTTAACCACCTCGTTAAAATTTTTTTTCGATTTATAGAAAAATAATAAAAATGGTACCTATGCATTTTAACTCAAAAAAAAAAAAAAATGATAAAATATTAATTTAGCATTATAACTATAATAGTAATGATGTCATATTATAGACGTATTACAATACTTTAGTTATTTAATATAAATTTGTATTTATTTTAGGTATTTACATATAATTAATAGCGTTTATGTGTTGAAATCTACAACAAGAATGTAGACAAATACGAAATCCAGTTGAATAATAATTATCGATAATATTCTGACAATTATTTACGGTCAGATCAAAATCGTATGTAATTTAAGTAATAAATAGTAAACAAAAACGTCCTGGACGAGGGCAATATCCGGACGACTAGCATATTTCGCAATATTACGAAACTCTTTGCCGCCGTCGCACAGAGACATTTTGCTAATTTCGATTACAATTGGTTTATTTTTTATTTAGCACTCTGCGTGCTACAACATATTACCTATATTTTGACTATTCTCAGACGTTAAATGGAGCCCGTCGGCAGTCGGTTACCTTTCTACCCCTCCCACTATTACACAAACCGAAATTTACTAATTACCAATAATATATAATGCGTATATAATATAAACGCGCATATTGTGTGTATGTGTGTGTGTGTGTGTGTGTGTGTGTGTGTGTGTGTGTGCGCGTAATTTATACGTTGGTCGTATGGTTTTAAAACTAATAAGAATCAACGACCATTAGCAACGAACGGGTTGTCGAAAAAAAACAAGACGGACGTGATGTAAATCTTAGGAATGTCGCCGCTGATCGTCATCGATAGGTAATACATAGTGTTTTATTTCATAAAAAAAAAAAAAAATAGCGGCACTAAGGCCATAAAATCAAGAGGAGGAGTAGAATGTCAAGAAAATATAATATATAGATCTCTATCTCACTAGTTTTCAATCGCAAGTATGGCGAACCCTTATAGTTTCGTATCATTATTATATAGTACACGCGAGACTGACAACAAATTCGAAACAGTACAAATAGGTACATAAGCACTGCAGTCTGCAGTAATATTGTAAACATTATAATATATGAATCTATTATACGATTATTACAATTTATAACGTACAATTATTAAGATTTAAGAATGTGTGTTTTAATTAAGTTATTGTGATAAACGAGTAAAGCTGAAAAGCTCCATTTAGTATTTAAGAATACTCGAAAAATTTGAGACTTAAGTATATTACTACTTATTTATTTTTTTCAATCGATTTTTAAATATTAAAGCCATGTTTTATGCAGTTTTACACGCGTACCTACCTATATATTGATACATCTAAAAGTGGAAAAATAAAATTTATCTGTAGGCTCATAAATATCAATGATGGTTTGTCATCGTGATTAATCGAGTTTGATTCCTACAAATCAAAATGAAATCCTATTAGAAGAGAATAAGTCGTAGTTGTCCGCGACCAGCAACCGGATTGTTTCGCTATTTACACGCGAGAAATACACATATTTCTTTCCGGAATATATGTACTTACTACTTATTATACTTTTACAACAGCGCAACGGTACACGAGACAGTTACTTAAGTTACGAGCAGCGAGCAATTACGAAATACCGGTTTAAAAAATGGGATTTTTTAATAAGTCTTATATTTTACACAAAATTCATTAACGTTTTTAGCAGTTTCTAAGAAAAAATAAATAAAATAGAATTTAAATAATATTTGACAAACAAATAAATATTCATTCATAGTTTTAAAATTTGTTTCCTCTTATTTGTTTATATTTTACATTCATATATATGGTGCTAGTTGCAGTTAGCCAACGGGAATAACAACGTCCGAGTCGTCCACGCGTTCGCTCGCGGTGTTTTCTCTCTGTATTTCCTTTTTTTCTTTTTTGGAATATCACTGCAATCAGTATTGTAATTGTTATTATTGTTATTTTTTTTATGATTT
This sequence comes from Aphis craccivora, assembly GCA_009835225.1. Lineage (NCBI taxonomy): Eukaryota > Metazoa > Arthropoda > Insecta > Hemiptera > Aphididae > Aphis > Aphis craccivora. The sequence goes on from VUJU01001692.1 coordinate 35,668, forward strand.
CAATTTCATAGCCGAACAGTAGTCTAACGTAATAATGGTTTATATCGATTTATGTAAAATGCGGTAATTACGAATTTCCGATATTATTCAATTAATAATCAAATACCTACTATTATTACCTTAGTCACTTATTTTAGTACTCAAATTTAAAGATATTTTAAGTAGATAAAAAAAAATGTAATTAATCATGTGTTATGATTTAACAATGAGACTAATAGTATACTATTATTTTGTGATTGTTAGTTAAAATTACAAATAACTATAATTATGTTTGTCAATTATTTTGTACACGTATAGACATACTCCAAATGAATAAAATTTAATAAAAAAGTATAATTAACTCTGGTAAATTAATTAGTCTAATATTTTATTTATTTATTTTAATTATAAAACTATTATTGAATTTATTAAGCTTTATAGAAGGCTCAACAGATAATAAAGTAGTGAATCAATAACATTATCTGAAAAAAGCAATCCCAGTATACAAAAAAAAAAAAAAAAAAAAATATTGGTTACCATACATAAAAAAATTTAATTGATTTTGTTACTGATAGTACTCGTATGTGTTTAAAATTCAAGACTTTAAAAATATCACAAAATAATTACCTATAAATAACAAACACATATTTTTTTCTCGACAAAAATTTCGATTCATAATCATTAAAAACAACGCGTTCAAGTGTATGTAGGTGCAACGTCTTAAGATGTATATTTTATGCGGTACTATATAAATTATTAGGTCTATAATTTTTAATACAAGCACAAATTCATTAACCATATAATTACTTATTAAACAAAATTAATGTCGATTTTACGTGAATTCGTAACATCTTCTTGGATTTCGTTTAAAACACGTTTACATTTTGTAATTCGATCAGTCTTCACACCACAATATGGTACGACGGTAAATCCAAATGCACAACACACTTAATATTATCGTGGGATATTATTTTGCTCCGATCTGTATAATATGCAAATATAGTAATTTGTTTCAATGAAAACAGAACAATAAGAAGCCACCAAGAATGAGGGCGTTTGTATATAATAGACGTCTAGTCTTACACTCCCAGTCACGGCGGTATTGCCGGCATTTGGAACCTGTCCATCTTTTACGGGGCGAATATACAGATTACGGAAGGATAGAAAAACATTTGATAGCAATCGCGAAGGTCCTTTTTTTTTTGTACATATTATATATATTTTATTTCTCGTGATTAATACCCCCCTCGTTGCCAAGTGAATATTGTCTTTGTGCACAGGCCGCCAAATGAATTTGCGCAGTAAATAAATAATGTGAGAGTGGTCAGAGTGGTGTTTACGTTTTTTTTCGTAATGAAACTTTCGATTCACACACAATGGATGGAAATTTATATCATACATTATATATACATTATACAATATAATGTATACATTTTACCGACAACACGTACTATATTTAATAGTAAAAATGAATTAAAACCAAACAATAACCTTAAATAATAACAAATGACAATAGACACAATATGGAATATAAGTGTTGACAAAACTATAGGTGAATTTTCTGTGTGACCTTATGGTACATAAGTATTTATTGTACATTTCCGCTCTGAAAAAGAATTATTCGGGAAGACAAAAAAAAAAAAATTCACTATCTATAGTACCTATGTAAGCAGATTAATATATGAATAGGTAACTAAAATCACTTAGGCTAATACCATCAGATTAATTGGATAAATTCACAACATACGAGTATTATGTAGCCTAAACCTAATCTGTCCTAATTTCTTTCGATATAACTGCATTGTACTTATATATATTGTTCGGTTTTGCTTTGTTTGGCTCACATCCCATTCAATTCAAAGGTCTATACACTGTTATAATAGAGAGTGTAGTATTGTTATTTATTTCTATTACCGATGTTTAATTGTATAATAGCATTATATAGTTTAAATACTACGATAGGAAAAAAAAACTGCGCAGTTATACGACTATGTCAAAGCCTCTCTGTAAACGATTTAATTTCGTTTGGAATTTTTTGGTTTCGAGCTATAAATTGTATTACAAAGGATCGCTTGTTAATTTATGCTAATTAGTGTATTTAAGTTTATAAGTCATGTAATTAACTATATGTCTTCAAAAACACTTCCGGTGTGGTACACAACATACATATACCAATAACGCGTTGGTTGATAAACTATAATATTATGTATATGTGTACTAATGACCCCTTTATAATCGAAACAATTACTATTTAGGTGATTTTTTTTTTTTTTTGTGATTTATTACTTCGAATAGTCTATGGTTTGGTCTGAGAGTGTCAAGTCATAACTACGAGTATAGGTATACTACCGCATACAGTTATATTAATTATTGTTATCATAGGGCAATCATCCCTCATTGTGTACACGGTACACATACACAATAGTTATTTTCATAGAAAATAGTACTTAGTTAAATACTTAAATACCCACACCTACTCATTTAGATGTCGTATAAAACGATGGTTTTGGCTTTTAAAATCATATAAAGTATTTATATAATTTATAGGTAGTGCATGAAAATAAGACTCTTCTCATTATTCGATAACACACATTAGACATTACTATTTGTTATAGCCATTTTATAATAAAATGATATTATCAATGCAAACAATATGGTATTTTGAACAGTATTAGAGCATTATATTATATGAGAAAGGAACATGTATGTTAATGTTATTAGTTATTACTTATACAAATTGCAGCTAACAAGCAAAGAAGAGTATATAATATGTATAGAATTTAGTGAACACGTTTCCAACAAGTGTATTCTTTTTTCAATCAATACCCGTGTCCACCAAAAGTGTACCTTTCCCCTTTTCCCCAATACTTGTTTCCATCAAATGGGACATTGAACACGTTTCTACCAAAACAATTTCTATGTTAATAAAAGCTGTAATACAGTAAGTTTTTTTTTAAATATAATAAAAAATTGAAAAACAAGTATACTATAATATTACAATAAATAAAATATTTATAGCAATGTTATAATAAACTCTGTACCAATACCAAAGTTATTTTTTTTTCGGAAACGAAAATTGGAATTGTATAATTGTAATTTTTATACTTGAAAAAATTTAAAAACTATTAAAAAATCTATAAATACTATAATTAGAAAAAAAAGATCATATAAGTAATAGGAGAAATTAGGCATTTCATATAATTAAAGATAACTATTATTAAGAAAAACCTACATATTTTATTTTATTTTTATTTATTAAGATAATTTGACGTTGAATAATTATAAATGATATATTTTTAAAAAGTTTTTTTATTATTATTATTATTTCTGCACCAACTGACTACTTCAGTATCGCGGGTAAAGAGTTATTATTACTGTTTAATAATTTTTATAATATAATATAATATATTTTTGTAATATATGTTTTTCAATATTATACATATATATAATTTTTACATTTTACTATATTAGAGCTTTTAATAGAAAATAAATTTTTTTGATGGAAACAAGTACCTATCGTTGGAAAAAGGAAAGGTACACTTTTTGTGAAAACGGGTATTGGTGAAAAAAAGTACACTATTAGTGGAAACGGGTAAAAACAGAATATTAAAACAAATTAAATTTATATGAACTTCATACTTTCACTGCGCTAAAAAACATATTCGATGAGTCGTAAAATTGATGAAAAATTGCGAATATAATATAATTATTAGATAAAAATTATAATGATAATCTGTTTTTTTTTTAAGTATCTAGAGAATGTCGATTAATTAATTTTTAGTTATATATTTTTTCATTAAAAGTAGTATTCTATAATATACTTTTATTTTATTTTAGCATTTATCGGCATTAAGAACAAATTCAAAGTATTTATAAAAATAAATTCATACAAGACAATTTTATTCTCTGATAAAACGCGTCACACTTTTTTAGTTTATTTGTTACTTATAAAATAAATATAATGTAGAAGATACAGTGTGCAATTGAAATGATTTTTTTTATCACACGCGTTCGATCATGGAAATTTATAATGCAATTTATTAAATAGGTATAATTTAAAGTTTAAACTCATCTCATAGAATTAAACACATAATTGATGACAATATTATAATACCAATGTATAGGTACTATACCTCCTTAGATATTTAAAGTAATAATTCTAACAATTATATCGCACATGACATATGGATACGGTTATAGCAGGAAACATGAGTTACAACTATGAAGACCTCTTATATCAGCAACCTTATTTCAGTTGTAAGCCATTTTTAAAATTTTACCTCGTCGTTCTAAAATCAAAACAAGTAACATTTCCCGTCTTTAAAACTGTTTTCATAGTTTATTAGCCGTATCAACTAATGTAGATTATAAAAACTAAAAAAACAGACAATTAATTTTAATGATACTACCTATGTAGTATAATTATAATGACGACGTCTAAAATATTTTTATAAATAATATTTATGTATGGATTCATATACATCATATAATATACGATAAATAAATGTATGTACACATAATTATACTATAGGGTATTAGGGTTGCCACAGTAATATATTTCCAGCAGGTCAATCAATATTTTTAAAGGACTTATAGTCGCCGCACAATCCGGCCAATTCAGGCAGAAAGGTTTTGTTAGGATTAAGCAGTTGTCAAAAAAAGTTATATAAAGGTCATCACAGTTACGCAATTTTAATAATTTTGAAAAACGAAGAGAAAATACTCGTTATATTTGCATATAAATGTTGTTAAGAAATTATAAAAGAAAAAATGTGCTATAGAAGTATAATAAAACATGATTTAAAAACTAAATTAAAAAAAAAACTCCACAGCTTGTATTCCGAACATATTATCCAACAACGTGGATGAAATAATAAGTGTAAAAAAGACTCTTTGATTTGATATTGATTATATTTTTTTAGTTATTTCTACGATTATTAAACATAATATTGTTGAAAATACTTAATTTGAGGAAAAATCGATAATTTTAGTTTAAAAATCCAATTAAAAAAAAATAATAATAATAATATTTTAAATATTTTCAATGATGCCTATTTACTGTTCAAAATAACCAATATATTTTCTATTATTATAAGTGACTCAACGAGACTATACGAATGTGTAATCTAGGGGTGGTAGTGGTGGTACAATCATAATATTATAAAAGATTTAAAGATCAAATGTAAGCGATCATATTAGATCTTATCACGATAATTGAACTGAAATTTCTTTTTATGGATAACGAAAAGTTGTTAATAGTGGATCAACGTCAGTGTCGGTCTGGCCCACCCGGCTACCCGGCGATCGCCGGGGGCCCCTGGAAATTTTTATTTGTTAGGGGCCCTACCTAAATCGAAAAAAATACTAAGTTTACTCG
>VUJU01001693.1:0-26261 GCA_009835225.1 Aphis craccivora
GGGGGATTTGCTTTTATTTTTGGCGTTATACACGTGCTTTACTTGGTGACCTAACTCGTTCAGAGCGTTTATGATGTCAGTGTTTAATGTGGAATGGTGCAGGTTTCTAATTGCGACTCTGTAGGTGCGGAGGTGACGGGGGGTATATGAGTGGAAACTGGTTTCCGTATCATGTAGGTAGTCAATGATTGTATTGTAATTTATACGACTTGATGGTATAACCTTGAGGTATGTTGATGTTGCCCTGCAGGTGAAACCTTCCGAGCTGGTGATATCGGTTAGGGCGTTTTTGAAAGCGGAAAAGTTTTTTATGTTTTTAATAACTATTGGCGGAATGACCATTTTTCTGGCCTGGACTGTGTGAGGCTGGTTCGCTGGAGGAGCACCCAACGAGTTAGATGCGGACGTGGCTGCTGCTTCTTGGTCGTCGGGGTCATTAGTGGCGAGTGCGGCAAAACGATTTGGTGTTATAAAAACTTTTGACTTTTTGTCAGTTTGACTCGGCGACAGCGACGAACTGGACAAATTTCTTTTCGACGGATTAGGCGTACGTGGCGTAACGGGGCCCGCATTACGGGCGCTATTGTTCATTATAATATGGTTATAATAAAAACAGATAATTTGTGATGTCTAAAATATTCATACTGTTAATTGGCGAGCGCGCACAGAGATAAGGGAGCGATACATCGAACAAAGCAACGTACGTGCGTTCATATCGAATGTTGCGGCCGAACTGGTTATATTATTAAACTACACTATTATACGAAGAACAAATACATATTATTTTATAACGGGTGTGACGTTTACATTAACGAGTAAAATTACTGAAATATTGTACGAGTATTTGTCACCGTCGAGTTCTTTACAAAAGTTTCAGATTTCGCCTGAATAAACATGATTATTTTTTTTATATATATAATATTATTGAGTTTAAAAGTATAGATTTAAAGTGTATTACGTAAAATTAATATGTTATATATGTTATTATTAGTCGATAAAGATTATTTATATTACTCTATGAATGTTGTTTTATTAACGTAGATATTTAAATTAAAACCATTACTATGTTTAAAATAAAAATTTCAACATTTATCGGAATAATTCGTTTCGTTAACGACGCTAACGATTATAATTGAGTGATTTCGAATAATGAGAAGAGCCCACACACAAATTTAATTGTTGTACCACCAATTTTTTCACAAACAAAACACCACGCAGCAGTAGTACGAATCTAAGTTTTCGATCTACCGTCTAAGTACAATTCGATGTAATGGAAATACGTGTAATTATTATATTAATTTTTATAAGAGCTGAATGGAGTTTGTAGATGATTAACCATTATGAAATATTTGGTTTTTATATGTACACATATTTTTTTTCTTATTTAATTGCAGTATTATAATTTTATAAATATTGACGACTTTATTAGTACAAATAAATATTATTATGATTCTAACACGCCAGTACTTGTTATTCACACCGTATAGATTAAATAATACTTTGAATACGTAACAATGCAATCATTTATCGATCATTTTTTTTATTTGGTTTTAACTCACAAATGGTAAATGAAGGCAGGAGACGAGTTAAATACTTTTTTTCACTTCTTTCTATCTCGATATAGCGCTAGTGTGTCAAGTAAAAATTAAAATAATAAATGATAAATGATTGTATTGACATTGTATATTTATAATGTTATTATTTACAATATGATAATAATCATCAACAAACATGATATGTAAATAATATGTATTATAATATCACGTATGAGTATGAAAATATAGATTGGCGACGAGTAAATGAAAGACTTCTAAAATTATTTGTTCAAATTGTCATCAATTTTATTTGCATGTTTCAATGCAAGTGGGCTAATTTTTTTTTATTGGAAATCGGTTTGAAGCCCCAATAAAATCTAACTAAGTTAAAAATTAATAACTAATCATACAACCTTTCATTTTTATCAAAAAGATTCTCCAATTAACCGAAACACCCACAATATTTTGCTATAAGTACATCAAATATTATAATTAAAAATATAATAACTCGCTTCAAAATAAAATATCAAAAAATCTCTACATTAAAAAATAAACGTTAAATGTTTTTACAAATTTTGAATTACAGAACATAAATTTGCATAACACACCTGAAGTAACATTTACAGCAAATACAAGGTTGTATTACATGACTTGTATTACACATTGTGTTAACTTTGACATTTTATTAAATATAGTATTATAATAAAATTATTGATTTTGTAACCCATTACGTATTACTAATCAATAATCATCATTCATCATACTTCATGTTAAAAGCAAATATAATTTGTATTATTATTTTTGTGACACCGTTAAAAACGTGAACAGCTTTTCTTTGAAAAAATAAATAATTGGCCATCATTTTTTTTTTCAAAATTATAGCAGGTACACTTTAATTATAACCTACCTACCAATAAAAATGTTCTACCACTCGTACAAGTTATACCTTGATCGCACTTTATTAACAGTGAAATTATGACAAATGAAAATCAAATTATTGTGATCATTAAATGCTATATTTTTCCTCCTATCGATACCCAAATTTATGATTTTAGTTCAATTTTAATTTATAGTTTATTTTATTTCTTTTTTTTATTATTGTATATTTATTATCAGTGTTTATTCTTAAACTAAACTGTAAATATATATATATAAAAATAATAACTGAGGAATTATACGATAATAGAGAATATTAATGACACAGTTATTATCATGGGAATATTATGTAATATTTCTTTATATAATACAGGTGACTTAAAAATATAAAGTTAAATTAATAACATACATTAATATTATGCCCACATAATTAATGTAAGTTTAGGTAACTGAAAATAAAATTGGAAGTGATATTTCGTATAATATGTTATAGTAATATTGTAATTTAATTAAAAATGTATTAAAATATACCTATCTATTAAAAAAATAATTTCATGAAAATTTACTCTGTACTTTTTTATTATTCATTCATGAATTTATCATCAAGCGGTGTCATCATTTATACTAACGACTTCAGGCTACTTTTAGCCTCTTTGTCTCATAGAGTTTTCACTTAAAATTCGTGCAAAGTTGATTATAGTGCATATATGGTTTTAAGGCAGCTGTCTATTTCGCATGTTTCTGTACATAGCTTTCATCAGTAAATTTTGTTCATTAAACTTATAATTTTATTGAATATAGGATCCACGAATTTACTAAAGCACAGATTATCATAATAATTTACACTCATACACAAATTGTTTCTCTTAGTTAATAACCTTGAAAATTCAATACTTTGTAAGTTTTTTGCATAAGTCATAAAAAAAATCCAAAAAATACTTAGTCATAATTTCTTAATTAGTTAGTTTAACAATCACATTTTAAAAATATATCGAATAATTACTAATTTTATCCATCGCAGATCACAGCGTCTTGATCCCTGATTCAGACGTCATAATTTATATATTCGTCATAAAACTGTAACGTCTAGTAAACGGGACGGCGAAATCATTAGTTGCCACGCCGAGGTTGGTCCTGCTATTTGGATTGTATAATAAACCCGATTCAACATTTATTATTTTTTATAATTTATCATATTATTGACACATTATAGTGAACGTGACCAAAAATCACACAAACAGTTTTTTCCAAAAAGTATCATGGTCGTTATAAATAATTATTTTCGAAAGGTCACTGTATCTTGCATTGCGATCACTACACTAATTTGGTGTCAGGTGTGGTGTTATTTTCATCAAATATTAGGTGTATAATATGTTCAAGACTCAGCGAAGAATCACGTTCAATTCAAACAGAATAATTAGATTATTAAATTAGCAATTTGGTTTCATGGACAGACTCTTTGCAATATAACCAAAAAGCCAACTGAAGGAAAAAAATCTATAGAACAAATACATAAATCGGTAGTGCTAAATATATAATAAAATTGTGTAATGATGGTTGTGCAGGACAATGCAACCGTTTAAAAATGATTATTTTTAACCTTGTAGTATATTTTTAATGAGAGCTTAATATGTTTTTGAGAAATATAGGTAAAGCAACACAATACTTGTGATATAAATTATATAAACTAAACAATGTATTTAACATAATAATTTTAAAATATTTATAAAAAGCTTTGTGCTATTTTAGTACTAATGGAATTCAAGTTTACGCTGATTGATAGTATTATTATGTTATTTAGCAAAAAATAATATTTGTTCCTTTTGATCCTCTCATTAAACGTTCACCATTACATCAATAACATAATAAATTCAAAAAAAATAATAAGTATTTTTTCGGGTTTACTACACGTGACTATAACCATCCAGGCAGACGGCACTTTGATCTTAATTCCAGACATATCTGCAATATATCGAGGTAAAAAACTTAGTCAGAGAACCATCGTGTGACATAATTAATTAATTATATTAATTATTTTAAATTTCATTATAATATTATTTTATTTAGATAACATACATAATAGCTTTTTGACTACAGTAAATTATTCGTCGTAGGAATGCTTGAATAATAAAATTATTTGACAGTATGGAATGATTATATTTTAACACTAGTTAACCATTAATAATACGATTACATTTTTATTATTATTATATCAAGAATAAATTTAAATTTAAAATGAGAGAAGGTAAGTAATTTCTTTGCCGTATAGCAGGAGTTGAGTGTACCTTGTAATTGAGTATCAGATATCACCCTTAAAATTGAAAATCGAAATATTTAATCCATTACTATTCGTGTAAACAGATGTAAATAGATGCATAAAATAAAACACTAACTGCACACATATCATTGTAAAATTATTAATAAATACAATCATCGCTTCGATCAGAGTCTATATGTTAAATATTTATTTGTAGTTAAATAAGATGCACAGTGACTATAATGCTCAGTAACATATGAACATTTATTTCAAGAATTAATACCAAACGCATTTGATGATGTTATAAGATAAGCATTCAGAAAAAATAAAAAATTTAAGGAACGGCGAAACCTTATTTACAGAAATTCTCATTAATATACCGCAAAAATTACCAAATACTCAAAACCGCAAAATACCGTGATATTATATTTATAACTTCGACCAAAGAACTTTTAAAAATATCGTAAGATATTTAAATTCCTATTGTATATTCTAAATCAATAAAAAACTTTTCAACACAATATTCGCATACAATTTTCACGCAAAATAATATGATCCTGGACTAGCTTTGAATTGGCCGTAACTCTGATTTTATTTATTTTTAAAAATGAATAATTCACATTAAAAAAAAAAAAAAAAAAAAAAAAAACACCAAATGCAATAATGCAAATCACAGTTTACATCGGTTAGGTTCCGATTTATTTTTAAAATATTGAATCTGCATCATGTCCCCCTTTAAAGTTTGTTTGTACTTGATTTGTCATTTAGTAGTGTCACGTGTCACGCGCGTGATTGAGCGAAATAAAATTACCAAAATCCCAAACATGTTTCATATGATATTATAGCCATTCGACGTATTAACATTGGTTTTTCTTGGAGAAAAGTTCTACTAATAAAGATATCGAATTTACGAATTAGCTATTAAGCGGTGTCTCTGGTATTGGTTTACACGATATTATGACGGAAAATCCCATAAAAAAAATTAAACATTTGTTCTAATTACACAGCGAGCGACCGTCGAAAAGAATGCAATTCTCTGAAACAATATATCACAGTATTATGGACAGCCAGCAGAATATTTTGTATTTATCTATTAAGCGTATTCGCTTACAGTGAACGTTTGAAATAATAATATGATAATATTGATAAACATAATAAATTGGTTCACGGACTATTATCGAGTATAAATCGCGAAATTGTGTTATTGAACGTCATTGGTATATAGTTGCAATAATATTATGTTTTAATTAAGAAACTGTTGATAATAACGTTCAATACATTATTAATGTTAAGTCGACCGATTTCTCGATAATGACATTCGATGATTTCATTTCTACTAACGAGAACACGTGCACATTTCACGTAGATATCATATTTACGCTTCGTATCGGTTTCATATAAATCCATTTCATAGACTACTGAGATTAAGCAGCTAATAAAATATGTAATTAGTTTTAGAACAAAGAAATATATAATATAATAGTGTATTGTTATAACACGCTAAAAACATAATATCTACCATACCTACCATATAACACGCGTCAGACATGGAAATTATATTTATCTCGTTCTTTTCTATACAGATGAACGACAAATTCTATATTCGGAAATTAATATGTTGTACTACAACGACATATAATGTATTCGACGAAAATATGTATTCAATTATTATCTAATTTCACTCGTGCTCTTTAAAATTTAAACCAAAATTGGATTTTCCTTAAATATTTTCTCTGGAGTATTTGGTAATGCTGAGGGACTATAGTAGATCGATGAGTTTCAGTAAAATGTATACAGTTCTATTAGTGTACGAGAAGATTTTTTGACGTAAAATTGTTGTTATATTGCCCTGTGATAATATATAAACTAAAATAACCCGAAAGAAAATTTGACGCAGCTATTGCTCGTCAAGGGAAGACATGTGAATTTAATGAAACCTAGTAGGACTCGGTTCAATTAGCAAAAACCCGTCTGTCGGCATATCACAAAGAATGAGCTTAGAAGTAAATAATCATTTATTTTAATTTTTCAAACATAAAACCTCTCTCATAATATCCAATCATCAATAACATGCTATTACAAATTTCAGACTTCTCTCCATTGAACTTGAAAAATCCAAGAATAAATGAGATAAAACCAAGAACGACTTTACATTATACGATTCGTTTTTTTTTTTTTTGAAAGCGAAATAGTTAATGACTGTACATAATACATAATACAATATATTTTACTATAACAATAATATACCATAGTATCATACAATAAACGATAATGCCAACTTTTAAAAACATTTTATTTTTTTTTTAAATAAAGAATACTCGTGTTTACAATTCGTATAATTTTTAACTAAATTTAAGTAACTAAAATTTATTTTTGTATAATGTGTTAAATTATAAGATATATTTTAAAGTTGTATACAATAATAATAATAATAAACTATGTATATAAAATTACGACACACAAATCAGTACCTAGCCAACCAATGTCGAATCTTAAGGATGAAAAAATACAGAAAAAAGATCAAAATACTGTTAAATCAAAGAAAATTTGATTCTGTTTTCATTACAATTCTTCAGTGATTTTTCTGAAAATATCTAGGAACCTTAAAAATTATATTCACTTGAATAGTTTCAATATGTCCAATTTTCAATTCACCAAGATATATAGTATAAGTATACTAACTAAAACTCGGAAATCTTGTACATTGCTATATTTAAACGGTTTACTAAAAAACTAAAATTAAACACCACCAAGGGTAAAAATCCAACAACAGCTATATCGGATCTAAATCTAAAATATTATACTATAAATTTCAATATTTATTCATTATTTATAATTATATGTTTTATTTGTTTTTGTAATCTAACTGGGGCATAGCATGTGAATAATATTGTATAGCAAAGCGGGACATTTTACAACAAAATGTTCTTCAGTTTAATCAATAAGTACATTTGATATTATAGACAGTCAAGTAAATACATAAAAGAATAATAATATTAAGAATTTAGTAATAATTTTTGAGTATATTGTATTAAGTAGGTAATATATAAATATATATATTTTTAAATAATTTCGTAAATAATTTATTAACAACCATCGACATCAAAATCAGTAAGACATTATCGACGAGCGCAACAGTCATATATTGAAATGTGCATGTTAAATTAATAATAATAATAAAACATTAAATACAAATATTTGTATCTAATAATAATTAATAATCAATATAGAAAAATTAACAATCATTTTGACACAGAACACGACTTGCAAAATGTCGAGATTTTATTTTCAAAACTTGGTCGAGTTGTAGTTCAGTTTTTAAAATACAATAGATATAATGTACTATCTACTATTATAGTCCATAAAAAAAAAATTACAAAAATATAAAAATATGTATGTAATATTTAATAAATTACTTATATATGAAATATGTTCACATAATTATAAATGTAGACAAGTGTGTACCACTTTGCTGTACATAGATGTCGAGTGAGTCATAATTATGTGTTTGTTATATTAAAATTTAATGATATATCATTGTATACGAAAAACGATTTTGAGTGGAAACGGTCTGTCAACCTATATCACTAAGTCTGTTTCGGGTTATATATATTTTTTATTTAGTTATTAAAGTGATTTAATACGTTTTAAGTTTACAAATATAATGTTTTTAAGTTATAACAAAATAATTAACATAGTTGTTTATTTTTAAATAAGTAATTTCTTCCAAATATATACTGAAAATGTCTATAAAAATAATTGCTTTGATATGTTTATTAGATTTTATGGCTTAAATATGAACTATTTGAGGAATTTTCAACTTAGTTTTCGATGAAAGTGAGCATGGTTTCTATAGTTATTTAAATAAATCGTTGGTTTTCGGTAAGTTAAAGTAAGTGTGTTAACGTTATTGAGGAAAAAAACTCTGCACTCGACTTCAACAACAGCTTGAGAGAGAGCATGATAAATTCACGTTCAAAATGGTCAAGGCATGTAGTTAAGAGGTCACGTACTTGATTACCCTTTCTTACCCGAAGACTCGTGGTAAATAAAACACACTCACCAGCTATACTTCATTTTGTTGTAGAACGTTTGCTATATACTTGCTGTGACCCACTCCGACCGAGAAAAACTTTTCCACTTTAGTCTCCTGTAATTTTATTAGCAAACAATAAGATGACAATACTTTATGAAAAAAAAAAAAAATAACAAACAATATAACGTAGCGTGAGAATATTTTCTTCTGTCCGTATAATTCATGCTATGTATATATATTATATATTATGTATAATAATATATAGTTTGAAGGGGAAAAACATTAATGCGACGAGTTATATGTTACAACTTAAAAATATTAAAATAACATCGGCTGTACATTTATAAAAATGTACCCAGTCTTATTCACTAAGTTTATAATCTGTACATAAAATATATAAAAAAAACAAGTTACAAAGCAAGCAAAATTATTGCATACTGCTTACACACTTATATTTTATATGTAAAAATGTATATAAACCGCGAGTTTTTTGCGAAAAAATTAACTCTAAATCTTCGTACATGCTTTTATGCCACATTAGGTATATATATTTTAAGTGATTAAATACATTAAGTTCAAACGAACAGGATAATCGTGTATAATAATAGTCTTATTTTACGTCAGAAATTAATTGAAAGTTCTTAATTATTTTATTCTTTTTCGATATAAAATGTGGAAAAAAAACGGTAGGTAGCGATGTGGTTTTAAACTTAGCGCGTACGTCAGTGAGATTTAATTAAAAACATACAGAGACTAATTCTGGAAACGCTGCAGTTCGCGAACCATCTTCTTGCAGGAGTCAGGATCGATCGACTAAACCGATCCACTCGTTTATTTCGTTCTTAATAATTATTAACGGTTCATTAAACTATATTGTTAGCCAAGGTTTGACGGTATAACAGAACATTTCCCACCGCCACCGTGCGTATTACTATCTACACCTACATCCATTGCAGGTGCTTCCCTATGAAGCTATTCACCCTCCAGTTCATGGCCTATTCTTTTGATTGCGAAGATCAGGCACGAATATAGTGTCTACCGGTCTGTGCGCAGACAAGATAAACGGTTTACAAGTGACGTTTTTGTTTGCAGGGTCTAACGTTGTCAAGATTATTTATAAGCCGGACTAGTAGTATAGGACCCATAAATTTCACGTCGGATTACGTTGCGATGAGAATACGGAACTCCCGTCGTTTTTGCAGAAATATGTTTCTCCGATCGAAACTACGCATTATATAATAATAATAAAGATGATGTGGCGAGATTGAAAATTGGACGAGTAAAAGCCTGTAGCTAAAGAAACAGCCACAAATCTAGAATAAAACTTTATTTTGACACTGCATGCTCGCTCACCAATCCATTATATGATTTTACAAGTTATCGGGTTAACTTTTATTATTATTATAATAATATTATTGTGTCTAATAAACTTGTATCCATATATATTATTACAATCATTTTTCAGAAAAAATGCAAATTCAAGTCTATACATCGTTTATTAACGTTCAAAAGTATTTCGAATAATCAAATTTTAGGTATATTTGTAATATTATGTTACTTTAAATATTCAAAAATATTTAATTTAAAAATGTATTCGAAGTACAGTTAAACTTTCTTATTAAAATTGACCATAACGCATGTGTGCACTTTAAATATCTATATACTTCAAAATATAAGAGTATATACTATGATCTGATGTCGTGTGTTTGGATGTCAACAGAATTCAAAATTCAAAATTAAAAGCAGTGTAAAATTCTTCAGTATTATGTTTTCATTTGTTTTTGTTTTTTTAAATAATGGAACACCGACAATGCAGTATACATTAAAATATACAGTGATCATTTTATGTCCATATACTCAATGTTTCAAAAAGCTTTAACATTAAATTTAAAAAAAAGTGGGTGAGTATCTACCGCTTTTCTGTACATTAGGTGCCGTGTGGACTACTATTATATATTATGGGTGGGTTAAATTTGAATAAAATGCTAGGTATCATTGTATACGAAAAACGATTCTGAACGAAGATGATTTGTCAGCCTAGGATATAATTTTCAGTGGTTGATGAAAAAGGTGGTTTATGTTTTAATGGTTTGAATACACCATAATTTAAGTTCTTTTATAATTATTGTAAGCTAAACTTATGTAAAACCTTGTATTAAATTTTCAACTCTTAGCTACTTATACAAAAATTTGTATGAATTATACCCACAAAATAATTTGCGAATATTCAGGAATTTTGACGAATTTATGTCAATATTTGAACTTCAAATGATAATAAAAAAAATATGTGCCTATGTATTCTTATAATTTTTTAATCACTATAAAAATAACTTATGAGAAACTTTGTATTAAATTTTCAAATATTTTGATAGGGCCAAAAAAATTTTATCGACAATTCAAAAAAAAAATTTCAGAAAATTTGAAAATTTCAGTTGTTTATAAATAGCTCAAAAAAAGTCAAACTATTTTGAAATTTGAATCACGTAAAGAAAACGCAAATCTTAATAACTGGTAAAATTTTCAAGTATCTACGACTTATACTTTTTGAAAAAAAAAAACAAATATTTAAAATCATTTGGGATAAATCATTATCGTTACGCTATTTCGTAAAAATTTAAAATTCAAACGCACTGAAAATTTTTCTTATAATGATGTTACGAGTTTTCTCTATGCCTACTTGAAGAAAAACTTAAGTTAAAACCAAAATTATTTTATCGACACTTTAAAAAAAAATTATCATAAGAATCGAAAATTTCAGTTGTCTATAAATAACTCAAAAAAAAATCAAAAAATTTTGAAAATTTAACTTTATATAGATAACACTGACTTAAACATTTGGTCAAAATTTCAAATATTTACAGTGATTAGTTATTGAATTACAACCATATAAAAAAATCGATTTGGTCGAAAACTGGTTTTGAGTAAAAAATCCCGTAAATCTCATTTTTTTTTTGTTTTTTTCTATTTTTTTAAAAATTGTTAGAAAATTTTTACTTTTGACCTCTATAATGCACCATGGATATTCACTTTTCCATCGGGAATCACCCCCATAATTTGAAATTGGAGCATTATTTCGACTAGTTATGCTGTACACAGACACAAAAAAAAAGAAAAAAAACACACATCATTGTAAAATCAATACATTCATCACTTCATTCAGAATCTAAAAATACATTTTATTCTTTTAAAGTTTTTTTTATAGTTATTGTTTTCTAACTGTTAATATTATTTTCATAATTAGCACAACTTTGATTCTAAGTTTTGAAGTAAATTATTTTTGAAGTTTTACAAAAGAAAACAAATGCATTTCTGTACGTATTTTTATATGTAACGTAATTCTACAAGTATTTAATTTTCAAGTAGTTATATATAAACTATATATAACTACTGTAATTACTATATATGTAAACTAATATAAATACTGCGGTGTATCATTCTGAGCCACTCTACTATGCGCATCTACACTATTAATATTTATTTGTTACAACTTATATGTTATAAGTAATTAGCCACAAGTTTAAAATTCGATTAGTATACATCAAATTACTCCAAAAAATATTTTATGTGTTTGTCAAAAAATATATCGGGTGTATGAGACGTCTGTGTATAATAGTACTTTATAATATACTTACTACTTAAGAAATTCATTAAACGTGACAATAGCCGAAGGCCGATCGACTTGGATGCAGGACACTGATGAATTACTGGGTCTAAGAAAAGGCGGACGGTGAAAGTGAAAAAAGGCCGCACCGTCGATGACGGAGACTATAAATTTATAGCAAATGTATATCTACAACCGGAAATATTTGAGAACGATCGGTTCCGGTGAAATATCTAAGGGACGGCGGTGATGGCATATTTTAAGTGGGCGGGAAAAATTGAATCTCATCCCATTTGAAAATAATAATATAGACGACCGCAGAGGACGTATTACCTATTTTTCAAAACGAAAATAATATACAAAGCGGTCGTCATCAGCTGCAGTCGTACACTGCAGCATAATATTAAATATATTATTTTATTTTACCTAACTAAAAATGTGTATATGGCGAATTACGGAAAATCAAAATCACTGACCAAAAAAATATCAAAATGTGTGTAACGTGTAATGATTAAAATCCGTAAAGGAAACTTTAATGGTGCAAAATATGCTATTTAATGTTGCAATGGATGAATAAACAAATATCCATACGACTTAAATACTTAAGCTTATTTACAATCATCAATTTACGAGAACATAATAACATAACATTGTATGTGATAATGATAAAATACGATGATCGTTTTATAAGACAGTAAAATAAAATTACGTTTTATTTTTTTTTTTATTTTTACAAAGTTATGTAACTACACCAACATTATTGTATTATTTGCATAGGTACTGAATGCAAATGTCTGTTTAATAAATTATAAACTGTACGTTTATTGTATATAAATGAAAAAATCAAATCAAACAAACAACCGACAGTGTGGTATTTTTTCATGATAGAAATACCTAATATTGATCGTTAAAACACTATTAAATTATAAGCATTTGTCAAAGAAAAATTCATAAAATCAAGAATAAAACTTTAAGACACTTTGTGTTGTAATGGTAAACGGCACACAGCATACTAAAATTGCCATTCTCAGCTCCACCAGAATTTACATTCCAGTCCAAAACCCAATAAAACCATCCAAGGAGAAAAATCCGTTAAATGAAGGAAACTCACACGTTAGCCATACAACTAAATATATAGACGGAGTGGTTTTCATGCATTTAACGTCGATGTAGAGCGCAAATCAGCGAACGTGTCCAAAGCCCGTGTCCATTTGCCACATATACCACTTGACACAATGACACTTAGTGAATTCACTTCAACTTTTCTCTTCAAACTGACAATATCTATTTAAAATGCACACACGTGAAGATACCGAAAACAACCGACCAGGTAGCAGAGACCATCAAAAACATCTGTGAACATTAGTATTTTTGTGTCAGTTCCTAAGCAGTTATTAAAGATAATAATTATTCGATATAATCGAATATGATAAATGATAACAATCGAGAAACAGAATACTTTATATGTAACGAGATTCACTCTGCAACAAAAATTTGAGATTAAAATAAAACTAGATACCATTTTAAAGCAAAACACACTAAAGACATTTATACATAATTATTGATGTGAAAATAATATATGCACTGTAGTTGAAAAATCTTAAAAAATACGTAGGTATTGTATAATGTTAAAATACATATTGAAAACAATTGGCACAATACGAATGAATGATATATCGAATATTTGGGGCCCGTCGGTATATTTCGTGAACTTATATCGAGAGTAAATTGCTTACGTGTTTCACTGAACTGGAAAAGGCGATTAGCCCAAAGCCATAAGGATATATCGAAGTAAGCTCGTCCATTCGTTTTATTTATTTATAAATTATATATTTTTACCGTTATGTCACATGTTTTATAGCATATTTTTTTAATAAATTGTTTTCTTTTTAACTTTATTTATTGCGAACAACAGAAAATACGGTCTTCAATTTACTATGATGATTGTAAGCCAAAATAGTGAAATCCATACTATGTATGTACGGTTTTTATTTTTAAAAAATATCCAAAAAAATCATTCAAAATAAATATATTCTAGATGCCTACCTACACTTTATTACACGTCACAGCCATTTTAAAGTTTTGAAATAATATTGTTAGTCAGAATTCAATATATAGTATGATGAACGTATGACGTTATTCCAGATACTGATAGATTCGTTCCAACTTCTGTTTTTTGAACAACGGCTTTGAAATCATTTATTCAAATCAATTTTATTATTATCATTATTTTGTTTGTTATTTATTACTTGTTATTTAGATAATAGTTCACGGTAAAATGAGTAAAAAACTAGTATATTAATATAATATCCAATTTAAACTGTAAAGGTGTTATACAAACAGTGACGGGGAGAAAGGAATTTATAACGTAAGACGATATGTTGGAATTTATTTGGTTGGGTGGTTGATTAGGTATATTATGATAACTAATAACCTAATAGTTATATTTAACCACAATAATTATTATACCTATATATTATAAATTTATTAAACGATAAAGAGATGTTAGGTTCTGAAACATGTGAAGCATGATGGTTAATAAATGTCCAATACGTAACTAAATTACGGTAAAGATGTAAAGGTATAACAACACGAAAATATTTATCATTTTTTTTTTTTATATTATGGGTAGTATATAGATTCTCCATTAGTAGATAATAAATATATTTATTGAGATCTATTATATTATTGAGATATTGGGGATATTATTATTTATTTTCCTTTAGTAATGTTTTAACACCAAAACAAAAAAAGTTTTTTAACTAATTTTTAAATTTAATATTCTAAACATAACAATAAATGCATCTAGCTAAAGGTTTAACATTTATGATTTTTTTTTCTTTGTGAATTTAATGACAACTTATTGGGTCAGCAATAAATTTTCAGTTTCATTTTTAAGAGTAGTGAAGTTTTTCAAGGGACATATAAATTTCTTCTGTTATTTGTATTATTATTTATTTTCTTTATACAATTGAATATTTATATTAATTAGAGTATTTCTTCCACAATCTTATTCACACAATTCTGTAACAATGTACGTCGGTATTGAACACATAAATAAATATATTATAACCCAGAAAAACTTAGCAATAATGCATTCATTTTATATTATATTTATTAATGTTATTATATAATAATATACTAATATTGAATGTGATGTTTTATACAAAAAACTACTCAGCATAATATATATAACAGATAAATAAATAATTAACAGAAATTAATTAAAATAAATTATAAAATAATCTTTAAATTTATAGGCTGTCATGCCGTTTAGAACTGTTTTTTATATACATAATGAATTATTTAATTTAATTTAACACGTCCATTACTGTAATTTATAGGTATTCAATAACAAGACACTCGATACCTACTCGTACTGTAAAGTAAAGTGAGTTTTCTAGTTTTTAAAATTTGATTTTTACAAAAACGAAGTAAACACGGCACTTTTGACTGTCCAACTGAAAAAATAATAGTGGTTGATACAACCGTTTAAATGGTTGGCATAATCGTAATTTCGAATTAATGTTATGGCTCAATAAATATATGATTGAGAACTCTAAAATTAAATAGTCGAACTAACTATAAAACAATACGAGGTTAAAACATTAGCTGAATATTAATTTATTATTATCACAAAATACTGGTACTTAGAATAAATATGATATATTGTTATAAAATCTCAGTCATTCACGTGTTTTCTCTCTTCCGCAAACATTCACATGTTGCTATTGCGAGGGGAAACAATAATTTGTCCAAGTGTATAATACGCATTTATCAGCGGGTGATCATAACCTTTCTCACACCACACATATATTGCCTGTGTTCAACCGACCACTGTAATAAACGTTTATTGAAGTTCATAAAAATAGCATGCAACTTAATATGTTACGCTTGTGCTTATACATCGTCAAAATTATTCTACTCCTCCAACCACGCGCGGGTAAATCGTATAATCTAAAGACGGCGGGATAGTAATAACTGAGGTTACGTTGGTCGATTATTGCCCCCCGTGGAAAGGTGGACGTATTTCGATATCATAAATATTCAAAGACGCCAATGCCATAAAATATAAAAAATATATACTTAGTATAATACTCAAGCGGTGTCTAGAGAGAAAGTCAAGGGTGTCGAATATAAGAATAAGAATGTTTTTCTGAGAATTTAAATACATAAGAGTCAAACTTCTTACGGGCAAAGGTAGTAAATTAATTAACTCATAATAGTTTAAGTTATTATAATTTTTATGATCAAATTTGTAAGGTAAAGGCGGGATCTCATAAAACGTTTGATGACTTTTCTACTCATATAAACTTTAAATACTTATAAATTATAAAACAATTTACCACTCGTTCTAAATTCAAATGTGTACAGACTTATTTTATAAGAATAATATCCAGCTTATATTATTATAAAATCAAAATTATATGTTACCCTTACCACAAAAAAAAAATAAAATTTTAAAAATGTATTTTAAAACTATGTACAGTTTGAAAATATCAATGAACCCTTTTTAAGGTATCTGTGTATCACTTTATATTTAATAAGTTGTTATAATATGTACAATAAATTCTCATTAGTGATTATGAATCAAAAATTGATGATAGAATTCATTTCATAATAATAATTATGATACATATACATATTTATCAACCTCATAAATTATTTGCATTGGGTTTGAATATGAATGGTATAGAATTAAGTGAAACTATTATTGCCGTAAGGGTGATGACTGATGACAATCTACTTACAATAATTACGTGTATGAAATGCAAACAATTTATTTTCTCTATGGAAAAAAAATTGTTATTACTTAAAATTCCCATTATCGGGTTTATATTTACTTTATTTTTTTTTATCGCAGGTAGGTAACACATTAATTATATTCGCCGTTTTTACAACCAGGCGACTTCGGACAGTAACGAATTACTTCGTGACGTCGTTGGCTGTTGCTGATTGGCTAGTGGGAACGTTTGTCATGCCAATAGCCGTCGTCTACCATGTTACAGGTATGCTAAGAGTAGTGCACGAGGGTGAAATGTTTTTAGTTATCATTAATTAACCGTTAAATAATCGTTAGGCGAATGGACATTTGGACGTTTGATATGTGACATTTGGGTCTCGTTGGACGTGTGTCTTTGTACTGCGTCGATACTCAGCCTTTGCGCCATTTCAATCGACAGATATTTTGCCATCACCAAACCTCTACGGTACTCAAAAAAACGGAGGTCCAAAAGACTCGCGTCGCTCATGATATTAGTCGTATGGCTGGTTTCATTAGTCATAACATGTGCTCCGCTTTTTGGATGGTTTGTATATTGTATAATATACTATATCATCTTATAATTTTATGATGTACAGCTGCAAGGTATTTCTGAAAAATTTAACAGTATTTTAAAAACATTATTCATATTGATCGATTTTAAAATCTTCTAAAATTTAAAAGCACCATATATATTATGAATTTATGATAATACTTAGATACATTTATTAACGTGGGGAATTATGTAAACTCTATATTTTGTTGTTTAAAATTAATATACTAGTAAAATATAGTAATATATATTTTATTTCATAGTTTTTTTATGATAGCAGAAACCTTTATTTTTAATTAAGTATAATTTATATTTTGTAACAGAGTACTTACATACATAATAAGTATCAACAACTAACATAAAGTTCCTTATAATATTATACAATTAACAAAATTTCTTCGGAATAAAGTGTAAAGTATTCATGCAAATACACAATTTTAATATAAAAAATACCTAAACTAATGATCATTACATCCTATTGCATTTATAGCTTTCATTAAAATAATTAATAGAAATAGTTGTTACTCAATAAAAACAAATAACATTTACGTAAAAACATTGAACATTTTTTTTTATTATTTTATTAGCTATTAACGTAAAACTATGATAGCTCAACAATTAAATAAAAAAAAAATAAAATTGTACAGCTCGCAATAATTAAAATAAATAAACACAATATGGATATTTATAAATATGTATAAAATAGTATAGGCCCATATCATTATAAAAAATAAAAGTAATTAAGATAAGAATATAAAATTAAAAATGTCATTTATCTAGCTCACTTAATAACATAAAACAATAACAATATTATGGGGAAGATATACAACGGTATAGATAATTATAATCGACCTTTACTTAATAAAGTTGTTGAGAGAACAAGAAGGACTTTATAATAGTTTTGAACTCGGAAATAAAAGAAGTAAGTAATATTTCGATGTTTAAAGAAAAATGAGGATGGTTATGGTTTGAGAAGTAGCTTGAGCATAATATGATGGTTTATCGGAATTGATTGGAAGCTTAATATTGGTTTTATTTTATTTTATAGGTACGACGAAAAGCGACACAGCAGCAATATCTGTACCTATAATCAAAACAAGGTGTACGTAGTATTCTCAGCAATGGGTTCATTTTTCCTGCCACTGATTGTCGTCGTCTACGTGTATTTAAAAATATCGTGTGTAATCGCTGAAAGGCACAATAAACTTGAAGCTCTCAATGGACAAAAATTAAAGGTAAAAACAATCAAATATGTTATCAAATATAAGTATTAAAATAGAGCGTGAATTTTACTTTAACATCCAATTGCAGTATATAATATAATAATTTAAAACCGCAGGCGAATGTAATATCATTATTCATTATAATACAGAATACTTATACAGTTTTATCATACTTATAGCGACTTTTCCATTTATTTTTATGTTTCTTTACAACGATTACGGCCGATATAATATAGAATGAGTAATAATATCGTCCAGTTCATCTATCCAAAATTTACTGTCAAATTTATGTTGAGAAAACCATAATTGATGAAAATTTTTACTAAATAATATATATATAATATACAATTTACATGGAAAATAATAAAAATTAATAATAATGAAATTATTTTGTGCGATATCTTATCGCCATTTTTTGCATTAAATATAACTGTTTAAAAAAATTAAGTATAGATCGACTCATTACAGTACTAACTGCTGCACTTACCTGAAAATAGAAGAAAATAATATTTAAAAAAAGTTTGTTTTTATAAAAGACATGAGATAAGGTAATACATTATTTTGAAATTTATAAGCCATTTAGCCGATTACAATATTACCGTTTTGTTATACTTTCATCGGACGACCGACAGGAAAAATCGAACGCGTAGCACTAGAATTTAATATGTCACAACAAGATATTTCAAAATATGTTTTCATCGCAAATTTTGATTATACACGTCAATAGGATATAGTGACATAAATATCCTTTTACGTGCACGTCAATAACTTTTCTTGTTTCTAGCACCCGACCCCTGTAGATAATATAATATTATAATATTCGAATATTCGTTTAGTTATTTTTTTCAATGAGCATCAGAATGGATGTTGAAATTGATTTTTTTCAAGCCTGTTTCAAATGGCGCGTGATGGTTGAGACAGAGGGGAATACAATATCAGCGAGCTAACGAGTAAAAAATTACTGACTGAATTTACTAAATTTGTCAGGATTTTAAGGTAATCCACGAGGGGTTTATCCAAATTCGTATCTAACACTCTCTCCTCTAGATTTATACGATATCTTCATATTATCAAATAAATAATATGTACCAATATTATAATAGCATTGAAAAATGAATCGTTATGACCAAAAATAATTTGTAGAAAATAAAAACACGCAACATTTTAGTGGTACCTAGTTTATAAAATACATATTTATTCATTAAGCTAACCAACAATTATTATTACTAGGGCAATTATTATTAGTAATCTGTGTGGTTACTACCAATACTCTCCCACGACAGTAAATTAAAACAAATATTGTATCATCAATGAGCATAGAAAGCGTGACGTTTTGATTAAAGTTTAAACGCGAAGCTAACAATAATTGTGTGCAATTCTTTCTTCGGCTCTATGGTGTAATAATAATATGTCGAATCGCCGTCGGTTCGAATAAAACGTTCGAGAATGTGTTTTGAGTAGAATCGACGACGGTTTATCGTACACGCGAGTTTTATAAGTTACGAAAAAAAAAAGAAAATAACAATATCTATATATTTTTTTTAATACCGTGTTTACCACATTATGGGAATGAAAACAGTGCACAATAATGGAAACACTATTTACGAATTCCATCGCACCTTTTCAAAAAACGACCCATAATGTTGTTTTCGTCGAAACATTAAATTGAACAGTGAACGGTTTTGATACGACTTGACGGCCGACTAGGGAACCAGGTGTCGGCAATGCTGTAGTCATACGCATTATCATAATCGCCGTCCGTGATGTGTGGAATATGGAATTCGAGAGATAATAAACACCGCTGTGTTCAAAAAGACGAAACTGTGCCAGGAATTAGGTTTTAATTTTAATAAGTCGTAATAATATATTGTGTATAAGTACGAACGTAGTGTTTTCGACATTTAACAGTCGAGATTTCGAGGAACAAAAACATAAAAGCCTGTAGTAATTATTATTCAAATTGTTAATATATGGGGTACGTTCAAATGGTTCATATCCATTCGAGATTATTATAGAAGCTAGAAATTCGTTTGTTCATTAGATAAATTGTAAATTTGATGAAACGTCGTTTTTTATTTATTGAAGTTGTTCTCGTAAAGATCGCTGTAAACCGTATATGATTATCAATTTATCATTATTAATTATAAAATAAATCTGCCGTCTCGTGGATACATTATGCACGAGTCATACGATTCGTTAAAAGATTTACATAATTCTTTAAAGTAAGTTTATACGTTTAAGGTGCATAATACAATTTGAAAACTTTCTAATTCAATATAATAGCTGTATAAATATTCATAAATGTAGTTACAATAATATGATAATACAGCTCTCAGAAAAATAATACAAAAACAGATGTTGCATTAAATTTGTAAATATATAATACCAAGTCTGGTTAAGAGTTTGTGTAACGAGCGAATCAACGAGTTAATAAATTTCAATT
Organism: Aphis craccivora; assembly: GCA_009835225.1. Taxonomy (NCBI): domain Eukaryota; kingdom Metazoa; phylum Arthropoda; class Insecta; order Hemiptera; family Aphididae; genus Aphis; species Aphis craccivora. The sequence continues at coordinate 21,287 of VUJU01001693.1, forward strand.
TATAAATAAATATGTATAATTTAATTTATAATCGCATTAATATAATTCATGACTATATTATATTAATGTCCAGTAAGTGCATTTGCGGTCGACGATAAATCATTAACGTCCACAGTGTCCATACGCACATTACTCGCTGTTTATACGTCTACAAATTAAAACTAACAGCGACAAACATCAATAATATTTTAAAAACATTTTAAACAAGTTCAGAGATACATAATCAACATTATAATAAATATTTCAAAACTCAACAGTTAAAAAAAATGTTATTGTTGCATCTTGTTCAAGAATTTAATGTTAACAACTAATTTTCAATCAGATTTAACGTTTATTTTAACGAAATTTATGATTGATATTTATTATTGAAAATTAGCATGAGAGACCTTTAGAATATAATAACACAGAAATAATTTTTAAACGTACAACTAAGAAACTTTAAGTTCAGCGAATGAACGAATTCAATTATATGCTATTAGAGTCAAACTTAAAGATAATAATATTATCTAGGGCATCTAATTGGCTTTTATTGATATTTTAATTTTTAAGTGAGTTATGTAAATTATTTAAACTTTAAAATACACATGACTCACTTAAAAATTAAAATATAAATAAAAGTCTATAAGATGCCCTAAATAATGTTACTACCCACTTTTAAATTTAATAATAGGTAAATAATGACTTAATATTAAATCTAACAGCATAAAACTGATTCCACCGAACATAAATTTGCTATGTTTCATGTTCGTAAGATGAAGAAACACATGAGGGTATGATGACCTCTTAAATCATTTTAAAATGTTCCATTATTCATGTTCCACTTATAATAATATATGCTATTGCCTATTATACATAATAATATTATCATTATATTCCTTCTGTATTCAATATTAAGGCGCAGGAGAGATGAATTACTTATTGGTTTTACGAAAGTACACAGTAAGATATTTTTAAATATAATAAGTCCAAATTAAAATTTTAAAATGTATTTGAAAGTACAGTTTTGTTTATTTATTGTCAAAAAATGGTCTTAAAGCAATAACTGTTTATTGGATATCTATATATATTATTACTTTTGTTTTCGCAGTTATTTTGGTGTGTCATAACTGATATATTATTTTAACTGCCATTGAAAGCCAATAACAAACAATCAGTCTGTCATTAATTAATATCGATTTGGTAAATAACATTTTGTATAAATTATTATTATTTTTTTTTTTAAGTTTTGCTATAGAAGATAATGTAAAATGTTGATCCAAGAATACAAATACATCTAGAAATTTGTGTGTTTTAACCCCTCTATATACTCCTAATCTAACCTAAAATAACAACTTTCGTCATGAATTTACAGTAAAAATTCAGTTATTATGATAATAACCAAACAACGTAATATTATTATATTATTTAATAATTCAATGATGCACACAGACACCATCAAATATAAAGAAATCAATAGATATTGAACTATAATTGGCGTTTTGCAGTGACGCAATACTTAACAATATTCTGCGGGTATTCTGATAAAACCAAAACAATGGTTAAAATAAATATTAATATACAGCACACGACATGATTTTAATTAATTATAGCTGCAGTATGTGGATTAGCACACTAGGAGGTCACGAACGTTTATAATTCTAGATAAACGAAAATGAGAAAAAGTTATATGCATAATATAAGTATATCAACTAGGCACTATAGTCTGTTCAGCGCCGATTCTGCGCATCCTCCTGCACCTTCCTGCTATCGAAACCGGTTTCCCTATGGCAGGGTGACGTTTGGGGATGCGCAGAAAACCCGATTTTGGTCGGTCTGCGGTGCGTTCTCTCGCTGGAGAGAGTATAGGTATCATTATTTGGACACTCGGAATATATACTATATAATATGCAACATCACTACATATTATAATGTCAAACTAAACATTTTTTCTCACCCTGATAATAAAAATGAAAATTAATAATAAAAATACTTTGAATAATAGTACAGTGTACTCACGATTATCCATGGGCAGATTCTCCGTAGTCTTTCGCGGAAATGTTAAGCATATAAATAATTTATAATTTTTCATTATACATATGTATCTTTTATTTTTTTTTATTATAAAATTTAAAATATTTTTGTAATATTATAATATAAATTATTTAACTTTTTTAATAATGTGATGATAACATTTTCGTTTGAATTTTATTTTTGTTGATTATCCGCGAATGCCAAGCTAACCTCTTCCGCGGATAATCAAGATTACACTGTATATTAATCACTAGTAATTGAGATTTTGGATTGATAAGTTTTAAGTGTAAAAACTAAATAATAGGCTATTTCAAATGATTTTATTTTTATGAAAAAAATATTATAGGCGATTTATATCTTTCTCTCCGGGTCGAATTAATTTAATATAATTTTTAATAGAATATTAATAGCCTTATTAATTAACAAAAAAAAAAATGAAAACAAAACAAATTAGAGTTATAATTATAAATTTATGAACTCTTTTAAATCACAATGGAAACAAACTCTATTCTAAGCACAATGTATTTAGTGTCTACAAGAATTTTTCCATGGTATTTTATAGTTATGGCACAAGTCCTTGCACTAACTTTCTATATTCCACGATATCTTAATACAGTTCTTAGAATCTTTAATCATTTTTGACACTTGTTGACCATAGTGTATAATAATATGTATACTTGATTTATTTTTATGTATCGTCTTTGTTTTTATTATTCTCATCACACTTTCCAACTGATGATCTCATTATTAGATAATATACAGAGTATATAATAATAAAAACGCCACATTTTATTATATTATAACTATATAAGAAAACGTATTCTGAACAAAAATGAAAAATAAACATTTAGTACTTGTATACATTTACTTGTATTAATAGATTATAACATCAGACACGTGTCAGCCTAGGCTACGCTACAAATCCTTAATTTTGCAAGTAACAACATTTGAAAATCGCTTGCAGGGTCAATTTTATCAACGATGTATCATTTCTCCCTGCTATAATCACATACCAAATCCGTTAACATCTTTTAATGTCTGTTATCATACAAGAAAAAACAACGCAGTAATTAAAATCTGGTGTTATTAATTAAACATATTACATAAAATTGTATATATTATAATTTTTATAGATGTATAATAAACAATATAATTTATATATATATATATATTGTAATATTTTATATTACATATTATTAAATATGTATTATAATATTATAATTGTGTGTTATTAGAAACCTCTGTCAGTTATGTGAGTAAGTATCATGTTAAACATAATAATAATGTTTTTCTTTAAGTTTAATAATCCCTTGACTTAGTCGACCACTCTACGAACCAAGTAACAAGAAATTTACTTGGAAAATCCCTTTTGACTAACACAGAGTACGAGCCGAATGACCAATAGTGAACAACAGACCTAGAATATTATAATAGAATTTAATTCAGAGCATAATTGTTCATGATCGCAAGCGCATTATCTTTATTTATATTATTAAATAAAAAGCATCCCTCCGTTAATTATTTTGCATAAAAAGTACCGTTCCGTTCAAAAAGAACCAAATAATTGAATGTGGAAATTTAAAACTTGTTCAATAATGTTTCGACATGATAAAGAACAATGTCTGTCACACCAAATTAAATGATCTAAATAGTCTGTTACTGTAAATTTATTTATTCCAATATTAGATTGTATTAATGGAGCAATGGATATATTGATTTTAAAATAATATGTGTATGTCATTTTTGTATATTTATATACCATAAGTATAGTCGAAAAAATATTTCAATTTTGAGAGTAGTTTTGAGAAAAAAATTGATCTTGTTTGTACTTAGAAGCTGTCAAAATTAAAATTCCCCAGGAGCCTTCAAAAATAATTAGAAAATACAAACAAAAAAAGATTAAGAAAAATTTGAATTTTTACGCAAATTCAGTTTTTGACAAAACCGAATTTGATTTTTAGTGTAACTTGAAATACTTGAAATTTTCATCGAATGTTTATGTAGACATTTTTATCCATGATATAAGTTTTATGAATTTTAAATTTTTTTTTATTCATTATAAACATTTGGCAATGTCTTAGTTTTTTATTATTTTTTTTTTCATAAATGTCGATAAAAAATTATTGAGTATTTACGTGGTTCTTCATAGTTTTTCAGTTTATTGATTAAAAAATATTAAAAATGTACAGTCAAAATATTTTTTTTTATTATCTTTTAGATTTAGAATTTCCATGAAATTCGTATAATATCAACAATTTTTAAATTATTTTGTTGTTAAAAATTAACAACATTTTGCATTTATGCATAACTTTTAAAAATTTAAGTCAAGTTTTTTTACAGGTTTTCCAATTGACAATAAAAAAAAAAAAACATTCGTCAGGAAAATTCATTTTTATCAGCGTTTTAAGTTTTCAGTTGTACAACAAGCATATTCACCCCTATCCTAATACCTATTTTTCATCAAACGATGTTTTGAATTTTTTTTCTAATTAAATAATGAATATTCGTTAATATTAAAAATTGTATAACATTTTCACCAAATGTTCATAATATTATTTTCAATTAATAATAAGATTTAGAGCATTTTTATGACTCTTTTTGAGGTTTTTATGAACATTGGAAATTTTCAATTTTTTTTGTTAGGTTTAATGCTGTATGTCAATAAATTATTCTTTCAGTGCAAAACTCTTAAAAAATTATCTTATGATCTCACAAAAATTACTCATATATCTATATAAAATATTAAAACTTTAGTAACAATAAGTTTAAATGTGGACAATAATCGTAAAAACCACAATGTTCACATTGTTTTGAAATTAAAAATTTATTTTAAAATTCCTCATAAGTAATTTATACTATAACTAAAAAAATTAAAAAATATATAACATAATTTTTAGATTCTGAGCAGAGCGATTAATGTATTAATTTTACAATGTTGTGTGTTTTTTTTTTTTTTTTTTTTTTT